>JASDQU010243314.1:34389-58088 GCA_032191745.1 Picea mariana | reverse complement strand
ATATGTCAATAGTACCCAAAGTGTGGTATCTAAATATACAGGAGGCTTACACTATCATATAAAAGACAAGTGTAGCTCTCCAATCTCAAGAGAGTAGATAAAGCAAGTGTTCAAGTCAAATATCTTAAAGAAAATTGTTGGGCCTTCATTTTGGTGTTAATTTTCCTTAACCCAGTCCCCAGCAATTAATTTCAAATAAAACTAATTTATTGAATAAATGTACAACTAAGTTATTTAACAAAACGTAACAGTGGAAGCAAATAAAAGTGGAAACCAAACACATTGCACACAAGATTTTTGGGTAAATTACCCCTGGAAAAACCCCAAAGGGAAAACTAGTACTATGAGATTTATTATTATTAATATGGGCTCCCATCCTGGAATAATGACCCACCTGAGGAATACAAAACAACAAATAGTCGAGCCTTAAAAACCTCACGAGCAGTCCTTCGATCTTGTTGGTTGGTTGCTATTTCCCTTGTTGCCCCTTTGCTCCTTTCATTGACCCCTGCCCCGCACACTTGGATGAATGTCCTTCTCCACCCAATAAATGAGATATCACTCTCTCATTATGTGTGTATGTATGTCTCCTCCTCACATAGGCTCTCTTTCATAACCTTGAGTTTACCCTAGATCTTGAGATTAAATCTCACCTTCACTTTAGATCTAATGTCTATGATTTAATTTAATTTACTAATGCCAAATACTTAGGCATTTAATTAAATTAAAATCACATTAATTACAAAAGTACATTCACTTTAATAAAGTGAATCTCCTGAGAAGTAATAACGACAACTCCCATGTGGAAGTACATGTCTGATGATACTAAAACATCAACACTTTCACTTCTTTATTATTCCTTTTACTTCTGGACGCCTCGAGAAATCTTCCATCTTGGTTTTACTTCTGGATGCCTCAAGATGGTTCCATGTTTTAGATCTGCTCCAAGTTGAATGAGGTCAGTGCCATCTTGTGGTCAAACTTTTAGTCAAACCTCTTCTAAACCAAGGCAACCAAAGAACGAGATCGTTGCCCAACGACAAAGGGTATTCTCATGCATTCCATCTCATGAGAATATCACGAGAATGAGATTTGTGTTCTATAGTTCACTAAGGATCAACCAAATTTGTAAAATCATGTTAATTCCAAATCGTTCTTTGCCATTAATCAATCATGATCATTCAATCAAACTCACAAAACAAGGGATCAATTGAAGGTTTTCCCATGTCATTTTTGGGTTTAAATATGTGATCTAATAGTGGAGAAAGGGTGGAATAATCTTGGCAGAGAGAACTCGAAGCAGTGATTGAAGAGTACCAGTCCATTGTAAAGAATGATGTTTGGGATGTGGTTATGAGACCGAAAGTGAAGATAGTGGTAAGTTCCAAGTGGATTTACAAGACAAAGCATTCAGCAGATGGCAGTGTCAAGAAGTACAAGGCAAGGTTCGTGGCATGTGGTTTCTCCCAGAAAGAAGGAATAGATCATGAGGAGATATTTGCTCCCATGGCAAGATAAACTTCAATTAAAGCTATACTTGTGATAGCTGCAGTAATAAAGTGGAAGGTACCCTCGATGGACCTGAAGACAGCTTTTCTAAACGGTGTAATAGAAGAGGAAGTGTATGTGGAGCAGTCACAAGGTTTCGAGACACATGACAGTCAGACACGTGTGCAAATTGAAGAAAGCCTTGTATGGATTAAAGCAAACACCCAGGGCATGGTACGGTAGAATTGACAGTTTCCTGATGAGCTTGGGCTTTACCAAGAGTAAAGCAAATTTAAACCTTTACTACAAGGTTGTAGACGGTGGACCAGTGGACCAATGATATTATTGTTATATGTGGATGACTTGTTTTTAACAGGAGACGAGAAGCTCATCGATGAAAGTAAGAGGAAGCTTGCTACAAAATTCGAGATGAAAGACCTAGGTATGATGCATTATTTCTTAGGTCTAGAGGTATGGCAAAAACCGAGTGAGATTTTCCTTAACCAAGGAAAATACACTGTGGAGATTTTGAAGAGATTCGAAATGATGGATTGTAAATCCATGCCTACACCGATGGTGACGAATCTGAAGTTATTGAGTGATACATCTTCAGAGACAGTGGATGCCACCATGAATAGACATATGATTGGTTCGTTGATGTACTTAACAAACACAAGGCCAGATATATGTTTTGCGGTGAACACATTGAGTCAGTGTATGGTTGAGCCAAGAGGTACCTGAAACGAACAATTGACTATAGACTCAGATATGTTTAGGATTGTGAGATAAGCCTGCAAGGCTTTACTGATTTAGATTGGGGCGGTAGTGCTGCAAACCGAAAGAGTACATCTGGATGTTGCTTTAGTTTGGGATCAGTTATGATCTCATGGTTTAGCAGGAAGCAGACTAGTGCGACGCTCAGTACGGCTGAGTCAGAGTATATAGCGGCATGTTCAGCTAGCAACGAAGCAGTGTGGCTTTGAAAGTTGCTTGCATGATTGTTTGATCTCGAGTTAGAGGCGACTTGTCTCTGGTGTGACAACCAAAGTTGTGTGAAGTTGTCAGAGAACCCGGTGTTTCATGACAAGTCCAAGCATATCGAGATCAAGTACCATTATATCAGAGATATGGTGCATAAGGGAGCAGTGAAGCTCCAGTATTTCGCTACAGATGAGTAGATAACTTACGTGTTGACCAAGCCTCTGTTGAGAGTGAAGTTTGTGTACTTCAAGGACAAGCTTGGAGTGGTCCAAAAGGACTTCCCTAGTAAGAGGGAGTGATGAGTTACAAATATGATTCCAAGGCAGCAACATCAATGTGTGACAGTAGCAACAAGTAGTCATTCACGAGCACATTTTTTGTTGTGGCACCATTCAATGTGACCTCACACAAGGTTAGCGGATGTCGATCCTTTGAGGTTGGCGAGTTTCCCAACTTTTCAAGCTGGAGGGCCAACCTGTGTGGTTGGAGGTGTTTCCTAGCCTTGGGCTAAATGGGTAATGTGTGCACACTAAATTGCCTAATCCTTGTGATTAGATGTCTGGTCATTGTGGATCGGTTTCCTAGTGTGCCAACCAAGGTTACTAGTTCTATTTGAACTAGATGTCGGATTTTTTGTGAGCTGGCGAGTTACTAGTTATGTATGAACTAGATGCCAGATTTTGTGTGAGTTGGCAAGTTACTAGTTCTGTATGAACTAGATGCTAGATTCTGTGAGCTCACGAGTTACTAGTTTTTTATGAACTAGATGCCAGATTCTGTGTGAGATGGTGAGTTGAAATCCTATGATGACATAAAACCCAGAAGGATGATGAGACCCTAGATGCATGACGTGGTTACAAAACTTCTTCAATATAGATTCATGGAAAGTCAACAAGTCAATGGTCAAGTGTACAGAAGTGCAGAAGCAGTCGTGACGATCATGCCAGAAGAATACCTTCCTTGCTAAGAGGGAGTGTTGAAGTTTGAGTAGCTTCGAAAGTTATTATTATTGTATCTGAATTGTATTAGACCAAGTCAAAACCCTAAAAGAATTATATTATGTTGTATTTGTAAAGTCAACCCTATTGTGCCTTTGTAAAAGTAAAATGCAAATTAGAAAGTGACATTTGTACAAGTCGGCCTTGACCTAATTTCAGGGTGGCTCAACTAGTATTTATAAGAGGCTAGGTGCCTCATTTGAAGAACACACAACAATACAAGTTCTCTCTCTCAACGAAAAGTGCGCAAGCCTGAGGAGGAGACGCAGCTACAGAGTAAGGGTGTTTTGGTGAAGGGTTTTTGTTATCTCTTGGAAGCTTATCTTGGTCTAGTGGTGCGCTACCCTATTATGATTAGGGTTTTTGGTCTATCTTCTGATTATCTTATGTTCTGTGAGATCTCTCTTAGAGAGAGACATTGTACTTGTTGACGAATCTATATTGAAGAAGCTTTGTTGGGTTTTCTCCCCCAAGAGGGTTTCCCAGGATAAATCTTGTGTATATTGTGCCTGTCTTTCTTTGTTATTGTTCTAATTGTTAAAAGTAAAAGAATATTGAATACACTTAACTGCTTACGCAAAATTTTTACACGAAATTTGTTTCTGCAATAATTAAATTAAGCAATCTACTTGTTTGATTGAGATCAAAAGGACTTTAGTCACCTAAGGCTTGGGAATTTTCACAGAGCCACCCTCCATCTAGGTATACACTTAACTGTTTAAGCAAAATTTTAACACGAAATTTGTTTTTGCAATAATTAAATTCAGCAATCTACTTGTTTGATTGAGATCAAAAGGACTTTAGTCACCTAAGGCTTGGGAATTTTCACAGAGCCACCCTCCATCTAGGTATTCAAGGGAAGAAGGGAGATCTTGTGAGGTTTACTTTGCGAAAAAAATATTAAAATTTATATATATATATATATATATATATATATATATATATATAAAGAAGCTTGGAAGGACTAGCTCAAGTGGTTGAGTTCTTTTATTTTCATGCAAGAGGTCTCAATGTCGATTCCCCAAGACGATTTCCTCTATTGCATGCCTCATTCGATGTCCTTATTGGTTTGGGCATCAATGGTGACAGGTTTATACTGAGTACCATACACTTAATGTATTAATGACAGGTTTATATATTAGCGTTACACTTATCGTGAGAATATCGGATTTCTTGCGATAATATCGCCACACAAGAGGAAGCCCATAATATCGCAAGAAATTATCACGATAATTACTCTCGAGAATTTCCCAATATTATCGCAAAATTCTCGCGATAATATCGTGAGTCAACCTAGATTCTCGACCTGCTAAAGATCCACGCACCTTTTGTCCTATAAAACCGGTTTTGGGGTTTTATTTTGTCATTTTGCAAATGTTGCTCATGGGGTTTGAGCTCTAATGGTGTTGTAACCATTTTCCATCAGGCAAACAAGGAAAAATCCATAGTTTTCAATGCCATCAAGTAAGCATTTTTGGAGTGGGGATCTACTCCAATCTACCATATCCATTGAACCATGTATGTAAACAAAATTATGCCTTCATTTTCTTTTTTTTTCAAGATTTAGTATAGGGTTTGCAATGACCATTAGATGTGCCTCTTCTTGCCATTTTTTATGGGAGATTTAACACTTATGTAGCTATGATATTTTAATTGCAACATTCTTTAAGTGTTTTGTGGATCTGGATTTCGAATTTCCCCATTTGTTTTGTGTCATAGGTTTAAATTTTAAAGATTTAATCAGTGCTCAACAAAATGGCAAAGTCGATGGATCCAATGTGGGAGTATGGTGAACCCTATGAGGGTCATAGTAGAACAAAGTTGAGTTGCAAGCTATGTGGAAAGAAAATGTCTAGCGGAATCAAACGCTTGAAATACCACCTTGCCAAAATCCCAGGGCATGAAGTGGAAATTTTCCCTATAGTTACCCCAGATGTTGTCCTTATTGCAAAGAACTCAATTCTTGAAGAGGGCCACCTCCATAAATAACAACATTCCATGCAAAGTCAAGAGCACCAGATTAGACTCAAATTTCAGTAGTAGAAAATATTGTTGAATATGTCAATAGTACCCAAAGTGTGGTATCTAAATATACATGAGGCTTACACTATCATATAAAAGACAAGTGTAGCTCTCCAATCCCAAGAGAGTAGATAAAGAAAGTGTTCAAGTCAAATATCTTAAAGCAAATTGTTGGGCCTTCATTTTGGTGTTAATTTTCCTTAACTCAGCACCCAACAATTAATTTCGAATAAAACCAATTTATTGAATAAATGTACAACTAAGTTATTTAACAAAACGTAACAGTGGAAGCAAATAAAAATGGAAACCAAACACATTGCACACAAAATTTATGGGTAAATTACCCCTGGAAAAACCCCGAAGGCAAAACTAGTACTGTGAGATTTATTATTATTAATTTGGGCTCCCATCCTGGAATAATGACCCACCTGAGGAATACAAAACAACAAATAGCCAAGCCTTAAAAACCTCACGCACAGTGCTTCAATCTTGTTGGTTGGTTGTTATTTCCCTTGTTGCCCCTTTGCTCCTTTCATTGGCCCCTGCCCCACACACTTGGATGAATGTCCTTCTCCACCCAATCAATGAGATATCACTCTCTCACTATGTGTGTATGTATGTCTCCTCCTCACATAGGCTCTCTTTCATAACCTTGAGTTTACCCTAAACCAAAAACCCTAGATCTTGAGATTAAATCTCACCTTCACTTTAGATCTAACGATTATGATTTAATTTAATTTACTAATGCCAAATACTTAGGCATTTAATTAAATTAAAATCACATTAATTACAAAAGTACATTCACTTTATTAATCACTTTAATAAAGTGAATCTCCCAAGTCCTGAGAAGTAATAAGGACAACTCCCACATGGAAGTACGTCTCTGATGATACTAAAACATCAACACTTTCACTTCTTTATTATTCCTTTTACTTCTAGATGCCTCGAGAACTTCCATCTGGGTTTTACTTCTGGATGCCTCGAGATGGTTCCATGTTTTAGATCGGCTCCAAGTTGAACGAGGTCAGTGCGATCTTGTGTTCAAACTTTTAGTCAAACCTCTTCTAAACCAAGGCAACCAGAGAACGAGATCGTTGCCCAACGAAAAAGGATACTCTCATGCATTCCATCTCATGAGAATATCACGAGAATGAGATTTGTGTTCTATATTTCACTAAGGATCAACAAAATTTGTAAAATCATGTTAATTCCAAATCTTTCTTTGCCATTAATCAATCATGATCATTCTATCAAACTCACAAAACAAGGGATCAATTGAGGGTTTTCCCATGTCATTTTTGGGTTTAAATATATGATCTAATAGCGGAGAAGGGTGGAATAATCTTGGCAGAGCGAACTCGATTTATGAGTGTTGTAATTTTGAACATGCGATCCAATTATACAATGCCAAAAGCGCTAATGCTCTGAGCAATTTTGTGTGTGTGTGTGTAATCAGTTTATAGCATTGTAGTTTCTCTTGCAACGTGAGCCAATTGGAAAGGGCCCCTCAATGTGGTCGTTGTTGCAATTTGTTTTATTTAGTTAGATTAGTTAAAATAGATTTAGTTTATGTTTTGTTCATGTTTAGTTAATTTTTTAATTTCTAGGTGAGTATTTCAATTCCCATTACTTAGTTAATTTCTGAAGATTACTTGTGATCTTTTCTTACATGTCACTTACATGCTTTCGCTTATAACTATGTGTGATCACCGACATAAATCAATTTCCACTGAAGGTTCATGAACAAGACTTACTTCATAACCTATTGCAAAAACGTTTGGTGTTCAACACGAATGAAACACTGCAATTTGTGCTCAGAAAAGTATCTCTGTAAACATCAATCTAGTGGATAAATGCATCTTTGTAGTGTCATAGTTTATGCTTTCAATGGTTTTCCTTATAAATGTGTTTTTGAAGCATTAACTCTTAGAAGTTATTTCATAGTATAGATATCATTTATGCACTAACCTTGCACATACGGTGCTAGCATTTCACAAGTTTATGTTCCCAGATTGATAATCAAAATGCAACAGAATTTAACATATAAATTGCCTGACATTTTTGGCGTCGTTGCCGAGGAGATGCTAAAAATGATTAAGACATTTATGATTTGTTTTTCTTGAGAATTTCAAAATTTCAGAATAGTTCTTGTGTGTGATTTCTTTTTGGTGCTAACATTCTAGATACAGTAGATTAGAGACGGTAAGATGAGAGGTAAGAACATGTGGGTTCACTATAGTGGGTACTCTATTCCACTGAATCTAAAGTATGTTAGTTTTGTATGTATAGGCCTAGGGATAACAGAGGTAGATTTTGTAGCATAGGAAGAACATGCCCCACAACTCCAACTATTTCAATTAGGGGTGTTGTAAGAACCCCCCATTTACTAATCCATTTGCAAGCAGGAACTTGTGATTAGCAAAGAAGAATTTAAAAGATGTTAAGTAATTTGTTGAGCAAAGGAGGGCATGCCACCATAAGGATCTTCTCAAATCCTTGTTCTAAATTAAGAGCTACAATTAGAGATGGATCTGCATCTCAAGAAGCAATATAAGAACAAATCATCCATGAACAACTTCCACAAAAAGAAGATCCGTAATTTTTTCTCAATCATCCTTGCAAGCAATTAAAGAAGATCAAAGAGATGTGGACAACATTTGATGGAGAGCAGACACTAGAGCCAGAGATTGAGGAATTTCTTGCATGCTTGTCACCAGATCCCTTGTGCATTCAGGAGTACAATGGGAAATTTTCAGAAGAACTTTATTGCATGACAAAGGAAGACATGCAAACCATTGCCAATGAACAAGACAGCTATAGGAACAAGGACTACATTGAATCTTGGTTCCAAGCAATCACCTGTCGGTAGTACCACTCCATTCTTCAACATTTCTTGGCACCATATCCACTTGAGCAGTTGGTCTCTCATATCTTGGAATCTATTGAAGTACATTTATTAAATTTGGATATGAGTTTGCTTGAGATCATGTTGCGTAAATAGATGCATTGGAAGTATTCTTACACTTGAGGAAAGGTTTTATTTTCCAAGTAGAGTAGAATAATATAAAATTATATATAATAATAAAAAAAAGTAAAGATAAAAAAAACATTCAACAATGAAAACCAGTCTTCCGACACAGTTAAACATGAATTCTGTTTGAAAACCAAGTCTTTGGCAGGCAGAATTCAGAATAAGCATTTTTTTTCAATCCTTTCAGTAGTTACAGTATCTTCCAATCCTGCCACCTATTCAGCATTCCACTTGTTCCTAGAGTCCCAGTTCAGCATTTTCCTGATCCTCTGTTGCAAAAGTCCGAGTTCCAGATCAGATCCAACAAATTGGCTTCCTTTTTGCAACCTAAGATTAGAGGATGGTTGTTAGATTAGATACATTTCATTTTTATCTTTCATATCTGTAAATTTCCAACAATATGTTTCTAGCATCATCACCTAGGATTTATCTTTAGTTTGCAGATTTCATGATCAACATTATTTCTTAGTTCAATTTTAATAATAAGTCAGGATCAGAGGTTTTCGAGAGCATTCAAATGAGAATCTTCAGCATAAAGATCTTAGTGTGACCATCGTAAATATAAGCAATACAAGTCTCCCATGTTCTTGTAACCAAGAGAAGATCAGCACGCCAACATTCAAAATATGTTTCCTACAAATGATCACACCCTTAGATTGGTTAAGCAACAACGTCAACATTTGTTCTCTTCATAATTTTCACAGTTGTAGGTGTTCCACTAACGACTAAGCATTCATGTAACCACTATTTTCAGCAGTTACCGAATCCCTATAATAGTTACCGAATGTTGTGTAACATGCTTTTGAAGTTTGTTTCACAATCTGAATTTGTTTGATGGCAACCAACTTCATTGTGGTTAACATGAGGAATGGTCCGTTTTGGAGGTTGATGCAGGACAGTCTTTTCCTCTTGTGGTTAATAGAGGAAATGGTCCGGATAGTCATTCCTTAGGGTTTATACATTCTCTCCAGGGTGCACTTTGATTAGTGTAGGAGGAATGGCCCAGGGTAGGGAATGGTCCAGGCTCAACAATCAGGGACAGACATTCCTTAGGGTTTATACATTCTCTCTAGGGTGCACTTTGATTAGTGTAGGAGGAATGGCACAAGGTGGGGAATGGTCCAGACTTAGCATTCCTTAGGGTTATACATTCTCTCCAGGGTGCACTTTGATTAGTGTAGGAAGAATGGCCCAGGGAGGGGAATGGTCCATGTTCAGAAGATAGGACAGTTATTCTTCCTTGTTTGAGAAGAATAGTCCAGATATCTCATTGTTCTACTCTAAGGGCAAATATTCTTTCATATCTCATAGATGTGAGTGAAAGATTGGCCCAGATGATTCAGTTTATATCATAACATTGTTTCTGTGCAGGTTGCTATCAGATGTTTGTTATGAAAACTGTATGACAGTAGATATAGACTACTGTGGTGGATATGTTCCACTATTCGTAAGGCAGATATTCTTTCAGAAGCTCACAGATGTGAGTGAAATATTGGCCCAGATGATTCAGTTTATATCATAACATTGTTTCTATGCAGGTTGCCATCAGATGTTTGTTATGAAGACTATATGACAGTAGATGAAGACCATTGTGGTGGATATGTTCCACTGTTCGTGACTATACGTTGTTGATCAAGTACTTGTGTGTTACTTGGTGCGGTAGTGTACCACTGGATTRTACTTATGGAGTACTATGAATAGACACAGTTGTGTTTTATTCTTGTTCTAATTTCCTTGAAGACTATCAGCAGTTTATTGGAGATAATCATCATCAAGACAAATGATAAATAGAGATTTTCCAGACGGAAAATAGTTCAGAGCATTACAAGAATGACTCTTGTATCACTCTATGGTATGAGTGACTGATCCAGCATCATGTATAATTACTCAGATGAAGTATCGTTTCGAGAGATGATGCAGCTGATGGTGATGGTGATGCTCATGATCTATTCATGAGATAGTCTAAACGACTATATTGATGCTACCGGGTAAATGGTATATTTTTGTGCTCAAGACCATTACCTGTAATACCTCCCTAGCTAGGAGGGAGTATTAATATTATGGTAGTTGCAGGAGGTATTTACCTCTATGTGTAAACCTGACGAGAATAGAAGACTCTGGAAAGCAAGAGAAAACCCTAATGAGTTGGCTAATAACCCTAGAAGTCTTGTCGGCTCAAGAAGATAATTAATATTAGGTTATTAGCCTCCAAGAGAAGAAGTCAACCAGAAATAATAATAATATACTGAACAGACACATATCCAGAAGGAGAAGTCGGCCCCAGCAAATCTGGCAGAACCAGTATAAATATAGGGCGCCAATTCTCATTTGATACATCTCAGAATTGCAGAGCATCAACTGGCGCGCACTACAGTTCCCAGTTTGGTGCACACATGAGATGGAGAGCTGCAAGTGCAGCTGCTGCAACCAGTTTTTCTGTTTTGGCTTGGACTATCTCTTGGCTAGGGTTTGAACTATCTGATCAGCTATTGTTGGTGCGCTATCCTTGGAGGAAGATGCACTGCACCTTGTTTGGCTATCTAGCCTAGGGTTTGCTTTCGGAGTAATTCTCAATCAAGGTTAAGGTGCTCGGAGGGTGGCTTCGGCCTATGGTTGGGTGACGAGGGTATCGTCAATGGTAAAACGAGCACACAATCTTCTATATTCAGCAGCGTAAGTTTATTTGTTCGAGATTCATCCTTAACAATCAACATTAGTGTTGGTCATTCTTAGCTGCAGGATTTCAATTTCCTTTGGTGTGGTTCAGTGCACATGGTTCTCAGGTTTCAGTTCTCTCTTTTATGTTTTCATCCCTCAAATTTCAGCATAGATAACTCTATGAATGCCAATCCCAATTCTTGCTAAGGTAACTTGAGGTAAAAGCAATTATGAATCTCTTTAGTTTATTGAAAGTATGGGAAAGTTATAATGACAACAACCATAAGCTTGCATGTTTCCTATGTTTCTAATTTGATTGTCCTATGATACATTCCCTTTTCCTCCCCACCTTTTAACGTTACAAACTTACCATTTTAATACCATTACCAATTCATATCATGTTATCATTACCCATTACCCTTTGAGCAATGTTTTTTTCGTTCATGGTCATTAGCATATACATGCATATCGTCCTTTTGAAATCGGCCTCTCTTTATTATGATCCCCCTTGCCTCATTTTAAATCACATATAGGATTCGAAATGAGTTTAATAACTGCACGTTATTCAATCCTCACATAATCGTTTCCTCATCTTCCTGCTCCATACTTGTTCAGTGACAGTGTTAATTGCTAAGAAGCAGAGTGTCCCAACATATCCTTCCACATAGAGACTTTGGTGTCATGGGAAAGCAGGGCGTCGTCAAACAAGAGCCCACGTCAATGTAGATATTGGAGGGGTACTCAGAATTCAATGCAAGCAAAGTTGTGTTTCGTTGGSTAGTACCTTTTCTTTTAGAAGTTTCAAGGCCATAATGACAGTGTCACCCAGGTGTTTGCAAAAGGGTTTGATGGTAAAGTTGCTCGAATTGTTGATTAGGTAATGGCAGTTTCTGAGAATTAGGTCGCCTGAGTCACTGGCCTAGCTCAAACATGCGAAAAATGGTTTAAAAACAAGCAAATTGASCAAGGCATTTGGGCCCAATTTCTGTGTCCAACTTAATAGAGTCCCAATTGGGCAAAAGGCATGCCAAGGACTTAGATAAAGGAGGAATGGCGGAACCCATTGTTCGTTTTACAGACATATATTACGTGTTAGGGAAGGTATGGAGTTATGCTCATGTATCATATTCGCTTGCTCTTGCATTTCGAAGTGCATGATCAAATCCATTTCCCTTTCTATCTATGGAGGAGTCCACGCAAAATGTCCAAACACAAACAGAGAAACCCTAGGAATATAAGTCGCAGCTTATACCATCATGGGTTGATTAAAATTTTGATTGTGGAGCTTAGAAAAAGAAATGATACCTGGGACGGATTCCTAAATTGCAATGGGTTTCATAATGTGGTTGTTGCTAATGTAGAAGTGAATCAAGGAGAAGGTTTTTATCATTAATAATGATAAAAATCAAATTGAAGACCTCAACTCTCCTAGAGCCAATTCACCACTTACACAAAAAAACCCTACAGGAAATTCCTTGAGGAAAGGTCGAGAAAAGGGAACTCCACCCTCCTTGCTTGTCACTTGACGAATTGCTAGGAGTATGGCTAAACAAAAGCCCATAGAGCAGTGTTAAAACTCGATTACTTGTCACTCTAGGCTCTACCAAAAGTGCCACTAAACAGAAGAAAGTGAATGGGTGTCACCAATTGTGATAGACAAAAAGAAGAATGGAAAGTTAAGGATATGCCGAGAGTTGAGAAGAATAAATAGGGTAATTACTAAAGACCTTTTCTAGCACCCTTTTCATAAGATGTTCTAGAAACAATCACAGGAAAGAAGATTTACTCATTTCTAGATAAGTACTCAAAATACCATCAGGTGTCTATCACGGAGAAAGATCAAGCCTTAACCACATTTGCAACAAAATGGGAAGCTTTTGCATATATAAGAATGCCTTTTGGATTGGTAAATGCACCAACATGTTTCTCTGGAATTATTGTGGAGATCTTGAAAATTTTCATTCGTAAATCCTGAGAGCTATACTTGGATGATTGGACATTATTTGGTTGTTTGAACAACCATGTGGTAGACCTAAGATGTGGCTTATGTCGTGGATTTTCTTTGTACCTAGTTCTCTCTTCATGGTTGCATATCTATGGTTAATGGAGCTTTGGGGTTATAAGTTTATGGTTTTACTTAATACTTTGATCGATGATTATGTAATGTTCTTTGGTGCTATAGTACATCATTGATAGATAATGTTGTTCATGGTTAGCCTATCCTAACACTTATACATCTCATGGTCTTCTTTCATTATAACTTTGGCTTATGATAGAGTTCACTGTGTGATACCACTTCTAATTCTCATTGTAAAATATACTTCTAATTCTCATTGTGAAGTATACTCCTAATTAGGACATATGCTAATGGGGCCACCCTTTTTGCAACTTAAACCATATCTTATTTGCAATAAACCTATGGTTATGGCATATTAAATTAAATATTATTTATGGGTCGTCCCCTTCATGTTCAACCTTACATAATGTTTAACCCATGTGCTTAAATAATGGCACATATGTGGAGGAAGGATATATTATTATATTATGTGGGAGCTACCTTTCACACATTCATTGACTCAAGAAGGATCGACACATATGTGTAGGCATTATATTATTTGATGGGGTTGCTCCCTCCTTGCATTCCACAAGTTAGTTGTGCATATCATTGAGTCGTGGGTCCTAGCTTATGGTTGACTAATTACATAGTTAATGTATTATGAAAATTATACCACATGGAGTTGTGGAGCTGATATTCATTGGTTATACGTGGGACGAAGCTGCCACATGGAGCTGTAGTTCCTTGTCTACATTGTCCACCATTTGATTATTTAATAATGCAAGCCATATCGAGGGTGATTATGATGGGGTATTTACACCATATGAAGCCGCTTTTGATTATTCCAGCTTACATTTCGTTGATGAGCTTGTATTAAAGGGGACCAGTCCACCATTGGAAGGCACATATTTTGAGACTTGTTTCCATAATTTATTATGTGGGATGAGGGCGCTATCGTGAACTGTTTCATATATCGATGAAATAAACAGTACCTGAGGTTCCTATTACAAGATCTTCATAAAATATTCTTTGCAAGAGGTTCATATAATTATACATCGAAAACATGCAAAAAATTAAGCCTCGCAATAGAATGATAACTCCAATTTTACATTAAGCTTGCCAAGATGATATACAATGTATCACAAGGGGAGAGCTCCTCAATCTCCAAATTCCCTTTCAAATCAAAGGAATGAGAGAGCAAAACCTTATATAGGTTTGAGCTAAATTTCTTTTACAATAAAAAAAATAATTGTTTTCCTAGATCTATTAATTTTTCAAAAAATAAAATAAAATATTACCATTTATATTTTCTTCAACAATTTCTCTTTACTAAAATTAACAGTGGATTGTTGAGATCCACTTGTTTATCTTAAAAGGACAATAAAATAATAATAATAAACAATATAACAATGTTCTCATTTTAACTAACTAAATGAAACAATTTAACAATAATAATATAATGGAAACAATATAATAATGTTCTCATTTTAACTAACTAAATGAAACAATTAATTTAACAATAATAATATAATGGAAACAATTTAACAATAATAATATAATGGAGTTAGTTATCCAACAACCTCCAAAAATAGCATAAGCATGTAACTCCTCTTTGACCAAGCTCATGTAACTTCCTAGGTGAATGAACATGTGGACAAAAAGGGTCTTCAAGAGAAATCACTTCATTTATAATCTTCGATAGCATGAAGAAAAGATCGTCCCACCTCTACAATTCTTTATGTATGAAAAGGAAAGCTAAATCGTGCCATATACCAAAGGTAATGGCCACATATGATTTAAGTCAAAATAGCTCGGCTCCATGTAATTAATGTGGCCTGTCACTTGCACGAATGCATGCTTGGCTCACAATGTCTCCTCCATGATACTTGATGGCTCAATAATGAACAGGTAAACTCATGGCCCATGATCAAATCCATACTTTACTCCCACGACGACCCTGATACATAAGTTGGCCAACTTAGTTTGAAGGAACAACTCACGGATTTGGCAGAACGACTCAACACAACAAAGTAGTTTCATGAATGAAGACGACTCCATAATGCATGATCCACATGAGGTCCCATGGCACCATAATAAACAACAGGTACTGTTTATTTCATCCATATATGAAACCGTTCACGATAGCGACCTCTTCCCACATAATAAATTATGGAAAGTTGGAAACAAATCTCAAAATATATGCCTTTCACCCCGGATGGGGTGCCACATAGCCCAAGGAAGGCCACACAACCCTCCCATGAAATTCGCCATAAATATGGTCGATCGCCACCCCAAACCCCATTCTTGGATGGAGGGCGACCATAAAAGATTGCAGAGGAAGGAAGGACAGCTCCCCCACGCCAAATTAATGGAGGCCTCGGTGATTAATTACAGGAGGGTGATGTTGAGTATGGGTGGTAGCAAAGCGATCATGTCCTCCCCTCGGTTAACTATCCAGCTTGGCCATGGCATTCACCACTTCGCCTCAGCGCTCTATCTACTTGCTCTTCCCGGGAATTTGGTTTTGGTACAGTTGGTTCTCTTGGTTTTGGTCCAGTTGGTTCTTAGCCCCCCCAGGATCCACCATGTCGAGAGAGAGAGGAAAGCCCAGGCAAGGTCCTGCCTGGTACAGTCATGCAGCTAGGCAGAGACGCCTGCACAATTTGGAGAGAGCTTTGTCAATTGCTCGGACTCCACGAATTGCACGATCACATACACCTCCAATGGCCTTCATGGAGGAGGAATACCCGAAGGAACCAATTCAGGTTCCACCGGAATCCCTCCTCTACACAATTCTGGATGACTACTTGCGCACCAGCAGCAATGTTGTTATTACAGGAACAGAGGCGGCCATAGATGGCGCCACTTGCATAGTTTAGGAAGAATTCTCGGAGGAACCAATTCAAGTTTCACCGGAGTCCCTCCTCCACACCGTCACGAATGCCCACATTCGCCCTAGCACCAGTGTGGTTGTTACAGGAATAACGACGACCATGGATGGTGCCACTTGCATTATTCAGGAGGAGTTCCCCATCACTGCGCCTCCACCGTTGAACCCAGTTGAGGATTGCGACCAGACTCCACCCAGCCTCTTCATCCCGAAGCAGCTGGACCTTATTTTTGACATCAGAGGTTATATGGCAGACCAACTCCATCGAGACACCCTCATCAACAGTCACATCAACATGTTGTTTGATGCTTTTTTGAATGCACCAGCCAAGTAGAGGTGCTCGACCTACGCGCAGACCTACGTGCTCAAGCCCAGCGATGGCATCCTTCACAATGGCGCTCCGGATAGCAAGTTCCATGGTTCTCACAGCCCCTCTAATGTCTAAACCTACACAATTCTCTGAGCATCACTGGCACGATGATGGAGCTTTTTCTCTTGTCAACCTGGTCTAGTACTCTATTCATTTCTTGCCTAGTTTTAATTTTCAAAGTTTATTAGTATGCTTACACAGACAGTTTTGTCGGCACTACCATCCGCCACCTACTCTAGTTTTCAACAAATTGGCAGGGCAAGTGGCGGATGCCCTTTTTTGTCTGAATGCATAATAGGCGGCCACCTATTTCGGTTTCCACTAGTTTGGCAAAACAGGTGCAGGCCAGTGACATGTATCAATTTTGTACAGTGACATCTCATTAATAGGAATTACCCCTCTTTATTTACAAAAAAAAATAGGTGCCTTCCAATGGTGGACTCGTCCCCTTAAATACAAGCTCATCAATGAAATGTAAGTTATGGGAGAAAAATTCAAAGGACTTCTTCTATGAAATTTGTTTATAGGAGGAAAATTCAAAGGACTTCATATATCAAGGACCCTAGCACATCTTTTCCCTAGACCAATCTTGCAATTTTCACAGTTTTTTAAAATTAGGGTTTATGCATAAAACCCTAGGTGATGACATCACCCTCTTTTTGAAGGACGTTGGTCAAGAAAACGCTATCAAGGAGTTCGCCTAAGGAGGGCACATTTATTCTCTGGTCCAAATCTCAAAATTTCTCAAGTTGAAATATTAGGGTTTCCTCATAAACCCTAGATCAAGACATCTAGGCAACTGCAGACTGAAGTTGGAGCAGTTCACTTTGGCATAGCACACTCTCTAGTAAGTTCAAAACCTTTATTTGAAAATTTTATATTTTCTTATTATATTTTGGAGCAGTTCACTTTGGCATAGCACACTCTCTAGGGCAAGATGACTCTCAACACTAAGCTTGATGAGAATAAGGATGATTTTAGGGGCTAAATTTCACTCATGGGCTATTTTTTCAAGGTTTTTCCCAAAAAACGATTCGTTATTCTAAAAATGATTCGCCCTAATTCTATAGGATAAAATTATTTTACCTTGAAAATCGCCAAACTTTTATAAAAACTATATAAATTCCGTAAAATTTGAATATTTTTACAAAAATATCGCCAAACATTTTATAGTTGGCATATGAAGGATTAGTAAGATTCGCCAAGGTTTCTACATTTCAAAATAAATTTCCATCCTCAAAATCATCCCTGGATGAGAAGCTTGAGGGTGTTGATAACTTTCGAGCATGGAAGTATAGAGTGATGCTCATTCTAGAAGAGAATGATCTAGAAGATTTCGTCAAAGAAGAAGTTCATGAACCAGAGGAAGATGTGGCCAAGGCAAAGTACAAAAAGAGTTTGGTAAGGCAAAGAGAATCGTTGCTAATTCTATCAAGGATCATTTGATCCCTCATGTTTCATCATTGACAACTCCCAAGCAAATGTTTGATGCCCTATCTCGATTATATGAAGGTAAGAATATCAACTAGAAGATGAAGTTGAGGACACAGCTCAAGAGTGTGAAGATGCAGAGTTCAGAAACCATTCAATCCTACTTCACAAGAGTGTCTCAAATCAAAAAACAGTGTGAAGCCATTAGAGACACAATCGAAGAAGTTGAATTGGTAATGACTAAATTGAATGGTCTCCCAAGATCTTGGGAATCATTCATTCAGGGAATCTATTCAAGAAGAAAGCTAACAAAGTTTAGCAGACTATGGGAGGATTGCACTCAGGAAGAAGCTAGATTGGAAGCAAGAAAGAGAAACTAGGCGATGAGGAAAATCAAGCTCGGAAACCATTCAATCCTACTTCACAAGAGTGTCTCAAATCAAAGAACAGCTTGAAGCCATTAGAGACACAATCGAAGAAGTTGAATTGGTAATGACTAAATTGAATGGTCTCCCAAGATCTTGGGAATCATTCATTCAGGGAATCTATTCAAGAAGAAAGCTAACAAAGTTTAGCATAATATGGGAGGATTGCACTCAGGAAGAAGCTAGATTGGCAGCAAGAAAGAGAAACTAGGCGACGAGGAAAATCAAGCTCTAGCAGCACATGCAAGAAAAGGAAAGAGCAAGAAAGAGGTTCACTCACACAAGAAGTCGCAAGGGTCACATAAGAAACATAAGTGTCAAAATGATTACACAAATTACAAACGCTACATGTGCCAGAAGATGGGACACATTGTAATAAATTGTCCCAACTCAAAAGATCAGGTCAGAAAAGGAAAGTATAAAAGACATCATGCTCATGCCGCAAAAGATGATGAACCTAATCAAAAAAGAGTCAGAGAAGATGATTCAAGCGAAGAATATGTATTGATATCATCTCTTACAGGAACAATTACTCATGGAAGTGACACATGGCTTATTGATAGTGGTGCTTCTAAGCACATGACAGGTTATAAGGATTCTTTCTCAGAATTAGTTCAGAAGGATTCACCTCACAAAGTGAAGCTCGGTGATGACTATCAGTATCCCATTAAAGGAGTAGGAGAAGCATCTTACAGATTGGATTCTGGAAAGCCTATGAAGATGAAGAATATTTTGTATGTACATGGTTTGAAGAAGAATCTCCTTTCTATCTCAGCTTTGGGTGAGAAAGGATTCAGAGTTGCTTTCATTGATGGTGAAGTTCTCATGTGGCCAAGAGGAAAGTCTATTGATGATGTTGTAGTGATTGGTGTTCAAGAAGGAGGTTTATACAAATTGAAGGGACATTCAAATTCAACATTGATACATAGTACAGTTACTCCAAGTGAGCTATGGCATAGAAGATTTACTCACATACATTACAAAGCACTATAGATCGTGAGCAAGATGGTGACAAGTTTGCCAAAAATCCAAGGGAATCATGAAGGCATATGCAAGGGATGTGCACAAGGCAAGTACGTGATGAAACCATTTCCAAGCAGTGATAGCAAAGCCAAAGGAGCCTTGGACATCATACATTCAGACGTAGGTGGACCAATGTCAGCCACTTCACTTAGTGGGTATGTATATTATGTTTCATTCATTGATGATTTCTCACGTAAAACTTGGATTTATTTTTTGCAAGATAAAAGTGAAGTATTCAACAAGTTCAAATAATTCAAGGTACTTGTTGAAAAACTTTCTAAAAAGAAGCTAAAGATTTTGAAATCAGATAATGGAGGAGAATTCACATTAGATGAATTCAAGGCATTCTGCAAAGAAGTTGGGATTAAGAGGGAGTTCTCTACTCCCTACAATCCTCAGCAGAATGGTGGGGCAGAAAAAAAGAACTGAACAATCATGGAAGTAGTAAAGGCCATGATTCATGATCAAGATTTACCGATGCATCTGTGGGTAGAAGTAGCAAGGACCGCAATATATGTGCATAACAAAAATCCCCACCGTGTACTTGAGAACAAGACACCAGAAGAAATGTTTACAAAAGAAAATCCAAAGGTTAGCCACCTGAGGATATTCGGTTGTCTAGTGTATGTGCATATCCCCAAGGACAAGAGATCGAAGTTGGACCCTTCAGGCAAGAAAGGTATATTTGTTGGATATAGTGAGACATCGAAGGCATACAAAGTCTACATCCCTAGTCATCAGAAGATTGAGACTAGCAGAGATGTCACCTTCGATGAGGATGCATCTTTCAGTAGATCGAGAAAAAATCATTCAGATGAGGTGCATGACGAGGAACCTGAAGTTCACAGAGTTGCAAATACAGATGCAAGCGATGATGTTGTACTAGAAGATCACGATATGGAAGAACCACAGAGACCTGCAGATTCATCCCGAAAGATGAATACTAAGAAGAGAAGACCGGCTTGGGCTCAAGAAATCATTCAGGATGCAGAAAAGTATGGTGCTCCAGATGGAACCTTCATAGAAAGCAAGAGACCACGATCATACTCTAGTTGCATGGCATTGCTAAGTGACATTATTGATGTTGAGCCTACCAGTTATGAAGTGGCTGAGAAGAAAGAATGGAAGGATGCAGTGATTGAAGAGTGCTAGTCCATTGTAAAGAATGATGTTTGGGACGTGGTTATGAGACCGAAAGAGAAGACGGTGGTAAGTTCCAAGTGGATTTACAAGACGAAGCATTCAGCAGATGGCAGTGTCAAGAAGTACAAGGCAAGGTTCGTGGCGTGTGGTTTCTCCCAAAAAGAAGGAATAGATCATGAGGAGATATTTGCTCCCATGGCAAGATAAACTTCAATTAGAGCTATACTTGTGATAGCTGCAGTAATAAAGTGGAAGATACACTAGATGGACCTGAAGACAAATTTTCTAAACAGTGTAATAAAAGAGGAAGTGTATGTGGAGTAGTCACAAGGTTTCGAGACACATGACAGTCAGACACGTGTGTAAATTGAAGAAAGTCTTGTATGGATTAAAGCAAACACCCAGGGCATGGTACGGTAGAATTGATAGTTTCCTGATCAGCTTGGTCTTTACCAAGAGTAAAGCAAATTCAAACCTTTACTACAAGGTTGTAAATGGTGGACCAGTGGACCAATGATATTATTGTTATATGTGGATGACTTGTTTTTAACAGGAGACGAGAAGCTCATCGATGAAAGTAAGAGGAAGCTTGCTACAAAATTCAAGATGAAAGACCTAGGTATGATGCATTATTTCTTAGGTCTAGAGGTATGGCAAAAATCGAGTGAGATTTTCCTTAACCAAGGAAAATACACTGTGGAGATTCTGAAGAGATTCAAAATGATGGATTGTAAATCCATGCCTACACCGATGGTGACGAATCTGAAGTTATTGAGTGATACATCTTCAGAGATAGGGGATGCTACCATGAATAGACATATGATTGGTTCGTTGATGTACTTCACAAACACAAGGCCAGATATATGTTTTGCGGTGAACACATTGAGTCAGTATATGGTTGAGCCGAGAGGTGTTCACCTGATTGTAGCAAAACATGTGATGAGGTACCTGAAACGAACAATTGACCATGGACTCAGATATGTTTCGGATCGTGAGATAAGCCTGCAAGGCTTTACTGATTTAGATTGGGCCGGTAGTGTTGCAAACCGGAAGAGTACATCTGGAT
This sequence comes from Picea mariana, assembly GCA_032191745.1. Lineage (NCBI taxonomy): Eukaryota > Viridiplantae > Streptophyta > Pinopsida > Pinales > Pinaceae > Picea > Picea mariana. Next base: position 36,506 of record JASDQU010243314.1, on the reverse strand, counting down.
GTTGCTTTAGTTTGGGATCAGCTATGATCTCATGGTTTAGCAGGAAGCAGACTAGTGCAGTGCTCAGTATGGCTGAGTCAGAGTATATAGCGGCATGTTAAGCTAGCAACGAAGCAGTGTGGCTTTGAAAGTTGCTTGCATGATTGTTTGATCTCGAGTTAGAGGTGACTTGTATCTAGTGTGACAACCAAATTTGTGTGAAGTTGTCAGAGAACCCGGTGTTTTATGACAAGTCCAAGCATATCGAGATCAGGTACCATTATATCAGAGATATGGTGCAGAAGGGAGCAGTGAAGCTCCAGTATGTCGCTACAGATGAGTAGATAACTTACGTGTTGACCAAGCCTCTATTGAGAGTGAAGTTTGTGTACTTCAAGGACAAGCTTGGAGTGGTCCAGAAGGACTTCCCTAGTAAGAGGGAGTGATGAGTTACAGATATGATTCCAAGGCAGCAGCATCAATGTGTGACAGTAGCAACAAGTAGTCATTCACTAGCACGTTTTTGGCTGTGGCACCAGTCAACATGACCTCGCACAAGGTTAGCGGATGTCAATCCTTCGAGGTTGGCGAGTTTCCCAACTTTTCAAGCTGGAGAGCCAACCTGTGTGGTTGGAGGTGTTTCCTAGCCTTGGGCTAGATGGGTAGTGTGTGTGCACTACATTGCCTAATCCTTGTGATTAGATGTTTGGTCATTGTGGATCGATTACCTAGTGTGTCAACCAAGGTTACTAGTTCTATTTGAACTAGATGCCAGATTTTGTGTGAGTTGGCGAGTTACTAGTTCTGTATGAACTAGATGCCAGATTTTGTGTGAGTTGGCAAGTTACTAGTTTTGTATGAACTAGAAGCCAGATTCTGTGAGCTCGCGAGTTACTAGTTTTTTATGAACTAGATGCTAGATTCTATGAGCTCGCGAGTTACTAGTTTTTTATGAACTAGATGCCAGATTCTGTGTGAGATGGTGAGTTGAAATCCCATGATGACAAAAAACCCAGAAGGATGATGGGACCTTGGATGCATGACGTGGTTACAAAACTTCTTCAATATAGATTCATGGAAAGTCAACAAGTCAATGGTCAAGTGTACAGAAGTGCAGAAGCAGTCGTGACAATCGTGCCAAAAGAATACCTTCCTTGCTAAGAGGGAGTGTTGAAGTTTGAGTAGCTTCAAAAGATATTCTTATTGTATCTAAATTGTATTAGACCAAGTCAAAACCGTAAAAGAATTATTTTATGTTGTATTTGTAAAGTCGACTCTATTGTGCCTTTGTAAAAGTAAAATGCAAATTAGAAAGTGACATTTGTACAAGTCGGCCTTGACCTAATTTCAGGGTGGCTCAACTAGTATTTATAAGAGGCTAGGCGCCTCATTTGGAGAACACACAACAATACAAGTTCTCTCTCTCAACGAAAAGTGCACAAGTCTGAGGAGGAGACGCAACTACAAAGTAAGGGTGTTTTGGTGAAGGGTTTTTGTTATCTTTTGGAGGCTTATCTTGGTCTAGTGGTGCGCTACCCTATTCTGATTAGGGTTTCTGGTCTATCTTCTGATTATCTTCTGTTTTGTGAGATCTTTCTTAGAGAGAGACATTGTACTTGTTGACGAATCTATATTGAAGAAGCTTTGTTGGGTTTTCTCCCCCAAGAGGATTTCCCAGGATAAATCTTGTGTATATTGTGGCTATCTTTCTTTGTTATTGTTCTAATTGTTAAAAGTAAAAGAATACTGAATACACTTAACTGCTTAAGCAAAATTTTAACACGAAATTTGTTTCTCCAATAATTAAATTCAACAATCTACTTGTTTGATTGAGATCAAAAGGACTTTAGTCACCTAAGGCTTGGGAATTTTCACAGAGCCACCCTCCATCTAGGTATTCTGGGGAAGAAGAGAGATCTTGTGAAGTTTACTTTGGGAAAAAAATATTAAAACAAAAATTATATATATATATATATAAAGAATCTTGGAAGGACTAGCTCAAGTGGTTGAGTTCTTTTATTTTCATGCAAGAGGTCTCAATGTCGATTCCCCAAGACAATTTCCTCTATTGCATGCCTCATTCGATGTCCCTATTGGTTTGGGCATCAATGATGACAGGTTTATACTGAGTACCATAC
>JASDQU010243314.1:3783-28378 GCA_032191745.1 Picea mariana | reverse complement strand
TGGGGAATTAATGCTCCAAGCAAACTCCCTTATAAGCATCTCGCAAAAATGTATTTGCAGCATGGAACTTGCCTAGACTTTCTTTTTCAAAATATAGTCATCTATGATACCAGAAGAAAGTAATTATTGAAAATATGCCAATAAGTTTAGTGCAGCAACAAAGAGATAAGGCCAACAACTACAAGTATAAAAATTAATTGTGGAGGACAAGTAGGCTTGGTTTGAAATCAACCAAAAGAATTCAAGGGATTTTCAACAATTGAACACTAACTTGAAGATTAAAGAGCCAAAGCTAGAAAGAGTGGGAAATGCATCTTCTCTAGATGGAGATTCTCATCAAGATATGGTTTTTGTAAGTTCAAATGATTGAAAGATGTAAATCAACCCATGCCATGCCTTTAATTAGGAACTAAAATACTTAAAGTCTATGTTTGATCTACCTTAAGTATTCAAGACGGATGCCAAAATTTTGGATTGTGTATCTAAAGTTAGGTTGTAAAGTTTAGACAATACTATTATTTTGGTAATTTTTATGTAGACACTAAAAGTGCATGAACTGGTCATTTTTAAGTAGAAACTAAAAGTGCACTAACTAAGCTACATCATGTTAACCCCTAGATTTTCACCCTTGAAAATCTAGAATGTTAAGAGCCAACATGCAGTATTTTGGCCAGCATACTAAGATTTTCCCAAAGTTTAGCACTTATGTTGAGCATGAGGTTGGTTCCCACATGAGGCAGGTATATGATCGGTACAGGGTTGCTTGGTTCAGAGTTAGAGTTGACTTAGTTTCATGCATTTTTGAGAGAAATGTATGTATAACAAGGGTTGATAAAATTTAGGAGACACGGTTTGAGTGGGTCTCTTGACAGTTTGGAGCAGTTCTAAGCATACAGTATGAGTCCTTCCAGGATTCTAGGCTCTATGACACTTCTCTGGGCAACATACAGGAAATTTCTATTTTTTGCAGGTTTTGCTATAAGCCCCAGATTCAGATGCTGAGAGCGCAATATTGATCCTTGAGACATCCAAAGACTTATGGATCTTTTTCGGGATGATGTGGCCCAGTTTACTATTTTTAGCAAGTTGAGCATCAAGGCTTGCATGTCAGTTCTGATCGAATATTCGGATCCCTTGCGGAAAAACAAGATCAATGAGTATAAAGTCAAGGGTATTCAGACAACTTTCTATTTTTAGCAGTGTCTATTTTTAGACAGTGACAAGTGGCGATGGCCTCCCAGTTATCCTGGATTATGTGGACAGTTTCCTAAAATTTGGGAGCAGGATTCTATTTTTAGAAGTTTTTATATTTAGCAGGTCTAGTCATCACCCATGTAGTGCCAAGTGGCACCCACAGAGGTCAACATGTGGCAGCTCAGCTCTACAGAATGATGTGGCATCCACCGAAGCACAGGGCACATATTCCCAATATTCGAGCATGTCATGAATAATTAATAATTGGGAAGGGGGTCACATGACTTTAGCCATATAATCTTCCTCACACTTGAGTTAACTGAACATCAAGTCATGTGTTGGCAGCTAATTTTGGCCTTCACCTACCTCTCACACTCAAGTTGACTTGGGCGTTATTCTCACTCACACTTCCACTTCTCCCCTCTCCCTAAATGCGCCCTCTCCTCATGCATGTGGACGCATTCCCCAGTTAACTCTCGGCATGTCTCAATTACTTGAACTTGCAGTTATTTTTAGCCCTTCTCATGCATCCATACGCCTCACCTAACCCTTTTCTCACACTTAACTCACCATTCACTCCCTTTCATGCTTCCCTAACCTATAGGGTGCATTCCTTCTCCTCTCTTCATGTGCATTAACTCCATTCGAATTCACACTTACACTCACTCATCCCACACTCTTTACCTACTTCTCTCCCACTTTAACTCACAATTTTCTTTTTCCTCTCCACATGCTTCCATCATGCGCCTAGCTTCTATTCTCGACCTCTCATGTGTCCTCTCTTCCTCCCTTGGGATATTCACCCTCACTGGCTATATATTGGATGCTTTTCATTGATTATTGGTCGGATCATTGTAGTAGTAGCATAGTGTCTCTCTCATTCTCTTCTCTCTTGTTCTCTAGTCTAGTGGCTCGTCTTTGAGCAAAGTAGTCATTGTACCAGTTGTAGGCTTGCCAAGTGTGGCGCAAATAGTCCTCTTGTAAGCTTCATCAATAAAGAAGTATGCGTGTGTTTTCAAACCTCTTTCTTGGCGGTATTATGGTAAATTTGTGATCTGATATGTCATTTTCTGAACTGTTCATTATGATTAATTCTGATCTTTTTGAATAGTTTTCTTCTTCTTTCGAGTCTATTATCATTGTGCTGACCTTGCACGTTCCTTCCAAGTGTAGAAGATTGTTTCCTCATCGTTTTGGACGGCTTTTACACGCTGTCCAAGACAAACAACTTGTTGTTTTGTAGGTTTTATACGCAGAAATCAGACCTAAAGGTAGCAGCAAGGCGCTTCATTGTGCCTAGGGACTTCCCCCAGAGGCTAGCAAGCACTAGCCCAAATGGAGAGTGGTTTGGCCAGTGACAATTTGGGGCCATTACTCCTTTAATTAGCCAGGTTTTCATTGTTGTCCTAACACAATTATCAGCTCAATTGGAGGGTGGAAATTTGTGCTAACACATCCTAAGACAAGTTAATGGCAAAGTAGATCATAAGTTACAAGCAAGATCCGTGTGTCTCAAAGGTCATTGGAAAATAGGGATATCTATGCTACAACATAAGTCGCAACTCTGTACATATTGCTAGAGCCTACCTTCTCGTCAGAGCATCTAGAAGTGAACTAACGGGATTTTATCATTCACCCCTCTTCCTTTTGAGGATAGGTGATTTAAAGAGTGCCTCAGGTCATTGAGTCTGCTATGAGGGAAAACATAACAAGGTGAAAAGCAATGATAAAAAATTCTTAAGCAATTGGTGTGAACCTCTCAAGCCATGATGAGAATGTGGATGCATAACAAGCATGGAGTTACATTTGATCCCTAAGCTTCGCCAACTTAAGAGAAGAAGAAAACCACACTCATGCTCATACTTTTGTAAACAATCAACTCCTTGAGTTGTATATTAATACACTCAATCTGAACTAGGTTTACAGAGTCCCAAACTAATATCCTATCTCTAGCAAAGAAGTTGCCAACAAGTATATTGCTACTAAGACTATAAAGATCCAATCCAAGTTTAAGCTTCTTCATCCAAATAAACCATTTCTAGGCCTAAACCTATAAAGGAGGTATTCTCTAAGTAAAATGATTCTAAATCCGTCCATTCAGTTGGTCATCCTTAGTAAGATTCTTTCCCTAAGATATCAACCTTGTTATCCCCATTGAAGAATGCAAGAGGTGGGAATTGTAATGGGAAGAAGAGAAAGGAGGATCCAACTAGGAAAAATACTTCTCTTGACCAAAAAGGTGGAGATTTGTCACCCAATGCTCAAAGCGGAGAGCTTGCTAAATGTCAAGAACATGAGCCCAAGTCTACAACTAATTCCAAACCAAAGAAGGATAAGGAAAGGCCTTTCTTTGAATCAAAATTTTGGCCATAACAAAAATCTAATTTTCCCATTGGGTTTGTCAAAGGTTTAAAAAATCTAAAACTATATAATGAGGCATAATTAATTGCATGATCATCACAAAAGAAGTGGCATATTTTGCAACCAATAATTGCATGATCATCACAAAAGAAGTGGCATATTTTGCAACCAATAATTGCACGATCATCCTTGTCTTTATGGTATGTGTGTTTTATATTCTTCATAATTAATTGAACCATTACTGTAAAGACTAATACAAAATATCATCACAAAAGAAGTGGCACAGTCTACAACCAATAATTGTGTGGTTGTCCTTGGGTTTATGGTATGTGTACTTCATCTTCTTCATAATGAATTGGACCATTACTATAATATCGAAGATAATCACAAAGGTATATTTGATTTACCTTCTTCACTATATGGCAAGCTACAATTCTCCCACAAGGTAAAGATGCAGGTGCACATTGTGAGGAAGGATCCTCCACTTCCTTGTCAGAAAATCCAAGGTGAGAAATTATAGCGCTCCAAGAAACAACATTGGTGCGTCATAATTTCAAGAGAAAGGGACTGCCAACACACTACACGCTCTAATAATCACACCCTAACCTTAAATCAACTCTAATACCAATGCAAATTACACAACCGTTCCAACCAACATCGGATTTCTTCCACATTGGCATCAATGGATGAGCTCCTACAACAACACTCTTCTTTTTAAGGTTCGCACTGGCCATAATACAGGGTTAATTTTTTCAAACAACAACCAAGATAATAACATTGTGTTATGCTCACCCAAACAGGGTGTCAGGGATGTGTTAGCTTTTTAGCTCGGGAGGTACTCCGCATGTTTTGTCTTGTATGTGGATGTAACCTTATGTTGACACTACTAGGCACTTAACTTTGTAATGGGTTTTTATAAAGTTGTGATAAAGCGGTTATTCTATTAAAGTGATTTTTTAATGAAGTGTACCTTCTAATATTAAAGTGACTTTATTTCATAAAGTGCACTTATTTAATAAAGTGAAATGTACTTTAATATTTTAAGTGATTTATTTTGGAGGGAGGAAATCATGGCCCTCGATCTTGTAAAGGCAATATTAGATCTTGGCCTTTGGATTTAGGGTTGGGGGAAGGTGAAAAGACACTTAGGAGGTAAAAGGCCATCTTCAGAAATTATAAAAGAATGCATTGGGTAGTGTGCAAGACACAATTGAAGAAGAGTGTGAGAGAGATTTATGAGGAGAGTTTGGAGAGGAAAGTGAGCAACAAGTTGGCACATTTCCCAAGAGAGCCAAGGCGCAAATCCCAAGGAGGCATTTTATGTTTTGAGTGTTGTTGTTTTATTTGCTGGGATAGGTTGAACTATATGGATCTGTACAAGTCGTACTACAAAAATGGCCTAATAAGAGTTAATTTATGCTACAAATAATCCAATATAGGAAAGAGACAATCTAAATCCATTTGCTTAAAATTAGAAGTAACACTTCCCTCACCTAATTATTCCAGAGTGGTATCTCACTAGTGGCTTAAGCCCCTCCAAAAGGGGGCCTTCTCCGCCCTCCACCTACACTGCACGAGATGAACCCAAAGACAATCCCAGGGAATAGTAAAGCTTCATAGGGTCTTTTTGTCCAAGAGCAAGTAGTCCGCATTTTCGTAGACATGTCTATTTCACCAAGTCTCTTTGTAAACCAGAGTCTAACAATATAAAAGTATATGTGCACTAACAACCAATTAATCAATTCAAGAAGAATATATTTATGTATAGTTACATGGTTGAAGAACATTATTTGATTCAAGATGTACATCATCATAACACACACACATAAAAGATAAGAGTGGAATAAAATAAATGAACAAGTAAAAGAGATAAGACATGCCCTTCCCTTTATATTATAGTAGTTGAAGTTATAGGAAATTTGTTTGCCCACAAAGTGGGACAAGGGCTCATTAAGGGGGTTGCTCTCCTTGAGCCTGGAGTTGCCAAATTGTTAATGGTTACTTTGCAGATAACTCCCACATCACTATCCTTGAGGAGAAATAATCAACAGATATTACTACATATCATTTTCCAACTTTTTGTACAACGTATGGGTCCAAAACTCAATGTCCAAAACCTAGTGCCCAAAACCCAATGCTATAGGAAAGCTCCCCATGATATCCTTGAATGGTCATTAGACTAAGGGAAGTCATGGATCCAATCGGAGAAAATATTTAATTTCCTCGTCATCTATTGTGCCTTTAAAGCATCACAAGATGTGGGAAACAATTATTCAAGGGGTGGGAAAAAAAATAAAAATGGATGTCTAAACCTTTAGCCCTTGTCGTTATATTTCAAACATGCACTGAGATTTTGGTTGTACCCGTGTTTATTACTCCTCTTTCTAGGCTCCCTTGACAAGTGCCTACCAAAGATTGGAAAAATCTCTCCAGAGCTTTCTTTGAGCAAATATCAAAGGTGGTAAACTCTTTCATAGAGTTAACTAGAACCTTTGTTGCACCCTCACGAACAATGATGTAATGTGGATCATCAAAGCTCACACTCGACCCCAAGCTATACGGGCCAAATGTGTCATTCAAGCCTCGGAAGGCATGGATGCCTAGAAGATGCTCTTGCATTGTTGTTTTAGTCAAGGAGTTCCTTTGGGTACAAAATCATCGTCAAACATGAATCCACAAACCCTAACTGTCACCCAAATCATGGTTAAAGTTGAAGGGACTTTTGTGTGCACAAAATTTGGAAGGCCTAGGAGGTCATCAAATGATTCTTAAATTGGAAAGGCCAAGGGTTCAAATTTGGCATATCTTTATGAGAATTTGATTTGGTGGTCACCTATTCTCCTACATAAAGGCAAGGATTTTGGTCGAACCCCCATGGTTTTTGGCCTTGAGATTCTTGAAAAGTAGAATTAGAACTATACATGACATCTTCCACTGTAGAACTAGAAACCAAATCATGTGGCTTGAATTGAACGAGCAATCCAAAAATCCCAAACCTAATAGGTTAGTTTTAGTTCATATGAAAGAGCTTACTCTAGACTCCCCTCCCATTGAAATCAAGAATTCAATTTCCCTTAATTGGTAGAAGTGCAAGAATCAAGATAAGTCCAAGGCCTTCAAAAAATATAAGCCAAAAGATAGGAATAGGTGATTGGGTCACAAACGTGTGCTTGATGCTTGAATTAAGCAACTTTGGAGGCTTAATTCAAAGTTGTCTAATTGATTCTTTCAACTTCATAATGTGTAGATAACTTTTTTTTTCTTGGTCCCGTATGTTGGGTGGGATGTTGTAAGCCATAGATTGGTTCTTCTTGGAATTCCTCAACCCTTGCGACCTTTTTGTAAGTAGTGGAAAGCATTAAGCATCTCTTTTGATTCTATTGTTTTCCCAAGCTGACCTAGAAGCAGATCTCAAAGTTTTGTAGCCAACTCCTATTTGTTGCTCTTTCATGGAAATATGCCCTACTGAATAGAAATTAACCTAGGTCGTTGAATCTCATGTTTCCTATCAACTCATTGGAATTGAAATTTTTATTTTAAAATGGAAAAACAGGAAGGCAATTTTGTTAAATTATGCCTAAGCATATAAGAATTTCTCCTTTATACTAATCTTTGATTACAAAATCCAATGCAAATCCAAAAGGTGGAACAAGATGTAGCGCATTTTTTCCAACTCCTAAACTACTAGGGAGGGGCACCACGCACCATGAGTAGAGAACCCCCTATTAAGTCTTCAAGCCCTTCTGCTTAATCTAGACAATGTCAATGGAATGGGAGGAGTCTTGGCCATAAAGCTTGTTGGATTGTCCGGGAGAGTGGAAAGCATCGCCATAGTTGGCCACAAGGGCCTCCTACATGGTTGTTACATGATAAATTCCTAACTCTTATGATGCCAATTTTAGAGAATGAGAAACAACTTGAGAATGACAGGTAGGACACTATTATACCTAGCATGTAGTCGATGAATGATGTATGGGGGGCCTTTAATAATGATAATGATGATCCTCCTCTCAATGCAAAACTGATCTCAATGGCAACAAAAATGAAGCTTCTTGATGTTTTTTGTCATTCCTTTTTGTGCTTTAATTGGAAACTATTTAAGGGCATTGCGTGTTTATGTTGTAAGTCCAAATGGCATTTTCGAGATACTTGACTTAAATGTTGTATGGACAATTGGAAATATATTTTTGATAGATGATCTAGGGCAATTTTGACAACTATGTTTGCTTTTAAGCATCCTTTACTCAAGCTTATAGTGGCCACCCAAGTGGCCCTTTTTTCTATAAAAAAGTTGTATATGCACATACTTCGAAAATATTAGTCGTAATGTGGAACCAAATCCCATCATAAAATGTACCATTGTCATAATAGCTTGTAATACATCACATCGATAACAATTGCAAGCTAGAGAGGACACAAGGCATGACACCCATACCATTGACGAAGTCAATGCTACAGTAGGAAAGGATGTTATCACATTAATCGAGGGACTTGCATCCAAAAGCCAACATACAAATTGGCAAAGTTGTTGGTGCAGGCAAAGCCTCGTAAACCACCCTTTCTCAAAATTAACCCAGTGTGGGGTTATTCACAACACACAAAACATTATTTTACGAAAAAGCAAAAGAGCGAAAGAGAGCATGCAAACTTACAAGTTACAAACAGATCACACAATGATAAAAAACATGCCTATGAGAATTTTTCGATTAATGTACATAGTAACTTTTGTGTCACATTAGGTATTAAAGTATGCAAGTTGGCCAAAAACTAAATTTATCAAAATGAACAATCTATGCATGTGAGTTTATCACTATAGGTATTAAGATATGAAAGTTTATGGTCAAAACTCCATGTTAATAATTGACAAAATTTATCAAAATGATCAATCTATGTAGGTAGAATTTGACACTTAATTTACATAGTAACTTTTTATGTCAATATCATTATTACAATATCCAAGTTTAAGGTCCACAACCCAGAATTTTATCAAAATGAACAATCTATTCTTAATGCCTATCATGTAAAAATTATGGTTAGAAACATAAACGATAGTTAACTTTGCCTCAATGTATGAGAGTGATCTTGAAGGATAGGCATGGCCACAGCTATCCATGATGGCGAGATCTTGAAGGATAGGCATGGTTCTATGCAGGTAGAATTTGACAATTAATTTACATAGTAACTTATGTAGGTAAAATTTGACAATTAATTTACATAGTAACTTTTTAAGTCAATATCGGTATTATAATATCCAAGTTTAATGTCAAAAACCCAAAACCTAGAATTTTATCAAAATGAACAATCTATTTCAATGGCTATCGTGTAAAAATTATGGTTAGAAACATAAACAATAGTTAACTTTGTCTCGGTGTATGAGAGTGATCTTAAAGGATAAGCATGGCCATGGCTATCCATGATGGCGAGATCTTGAAGGATAGGTATGGCCATGGCTATCCATGAGGGCTTTCAGGAAAGGTATTTGAGGGCTTTGGGGAAGGGTATTTGACTGCTTTGGGGAAGGGTATTTGACTGCTTACCAATAAAAAAATGCCGTGACACAACTACAACAACAATGTAAACAATACATAGCATAAAATAAGGAGAACCGATTGGCTGCATTAAAAAAATATATATAAACTAAAGAGGGATTTCTAGAGCAGCATCACAATCATTTATTTCAATGTTTGTGTAAATAAATTATAAGCAATTATATATAGGTAATTTAATGATAGATATGAGAGATATCTTGTTTTGGAATGGCAAAAAAGCAAGATATAGGCTACCGCGATGGTTAGACATTATGGTAATATTGTTATGTTTTTTTTCAAAACCAGGAACAGTATAATCTAATACCCAAGTACAACTAGCTGCCTGTATTAAATAATGAAACCTTAAACCCCTCGGCAAAGCAAACAAATAAGAGATATAAGAAAAAAAAGATAAAATATGATGATAGACACACCTACCACATCTGACTCTGCTCTAATCTCTCTTTATTTCGCTCTTTGCAAGGTATAGATTAGCTAGAAATAATGGCAGCATTGCCATATTTTCCTCAAACCCGGGAACAGTAAAATCCCATTGCCGACTAGAACTATCTGCCTGCACAAATAATCAAACCCTAAATCCCTCTTCTGTATGGCAAAGCAAACAAACAAAAACAGCAAGGGAACAGTAAAACCCCATTACCGACTAGAACTATCTGCCTACACAAATAATCAAACCCTAAATCCCTCTTATGTATGGCAAAGCAAACAAAGAAAAACAAAAACAAAAATGATCAAACACACCTACCTCGGCACGGCTCCGCTCTCATCTATTTAATTCGCTCTTTGCTCTGCTCTTCTTGCTTTCTGTTCTACGATACTCTTTTCATTCACCAAATTTGAAAGAAAAAACAAAACGATATCAACGGTAAATCCATTCTCAAATGATATTTTATTGGCCGGATACCATTATATATTATTTCAATCTCGGCCTTTTCTTCTCTATCTCATCTCTTCAACCATTTCAGCGTATAATTCACATTTATTTTTCTCTATCTCATCGTCCTCGACCTAGTTCGCATTTCCACGTATAGTTCGCATTTCTTTTTATCTACATTTAATTTTGTCGACCTCTTTAAACATTTGAGCATTGCTCTTATTTATGTTTCACTATCTCATCTCCTCAACCATCTCAATAATGCTCTCATTTTGTAAGTCGATATTATAAAATCTATTTACCTAATTTTTTACTTTATATGTAGCATGCCATTCCATCATTTTTCAATTTTTTACTTTATATGTAACATGCCATTCCATCATTTTTTATTTTTTCATATTATTTATATTGAAGTTTTTTAATTTTCATATTATTTATATTGGAGTTTTTCAATTTTCATATCATTTATATTAGAGTTATTGTTGCTTATGTGAATTATGTAGAAATGTATAGACTTATTTCCTTTCGACTATAAATTACTTCTTTAATCTAAAAAGTAATAGACATAGTTTCATTTAATTGTTCATATACATTTTGTTTTGTTTTATTTTAAAACAACTCAAATTATATGAATTTTGAAAAACTTAGTGGATTAAGGTGGGATTTCACCTTTCCTAAAAGAAAAGACTTATTGGAAAAGTTGAATTTGTCTACTTATTAACACATTCCTTAATTAATAGTGGAGATAGGAGAAACATGTGTTGCTTTTCTTGGTGGTTTGATTAACAAATGTAACATGTTGCATATTCCATGGCATCCATTGCAATTCTATGGCTAGTTTTCATATTTGGTTTGTGTTTGTCTTTAAAGTTTTAGTTTCTCATAGCATGGCATGCCTTTGTTTTTGTTTAAGATAGTATTTTTACATATATTATGTAATTCTCTAAGGTTGATGTAGAATGTGTCTTTTTTCTTCTTCTTTTTTTGGAGGTGGGGGATCAGGCAATGATGTTATTTAATAGTTTTAATTATGAATTAGGCCTCGACATGTTTCTTATATTATCATTAATCTATTTAATGCTTCCTAATTTGGGTTGGTAGATTAGTTGTGCTCTTAATTACCTTGATAGGTATCTATTCATGTGGTGTTGAAAGCTTTGGTTTATGGGTACAATATGCTTATTTAAAGGGATAGATTTTTGTTAGAACCATGTTTGTTGCGAAAAATGTTCATCTATATTTTTCTTTGTGGAAACATTTGCAATGTATATTGTTCAAGGTTAAGTGGTTCTCCCTTCACATGTGTCATTATTTGGCTTGTTGTTTTGGAAAGAAAGATTTTAAATTGTGTTTTTACATTACATATTGGTGTTGTTGTTAGGCACACTAGTACAATATAGACTTGTAGCATCCCTATTTGTATCCTCTTTCATACAAACCAAAAAATGGGACACACGAGAGTCCTTTGACGTCCTTTTTTTGTGTTGAATTTTACGTCCTTGTGCATCAATTTTTCATATTTTGCATCTGTTCATTTTTCAATAGCATCTTTTTTGTGTCATGATTGTGTCTAGTTGAGTCCTTTTGCATCCTTTTTGTGGTTTATTTATGTCCTTATGAATCCTCTTTGTGTCTATTTTTGCCTTTTTCATCCTTTTGAGTCAATTTTGTGTCATGTTTGCATCCTTTGAGTGTCCTCTCTACTTCATTTTTGCAATATTTCCCCTTCATGTTGTAGACCATTCTACAAGCTTTCTAATGCATATATGAAGTCCTAATTTCGAGCTATGGTAAAAAATTATGGATCTAGCAAGTTGACACAGTCACATATCCACTTCAGCATATCTTAACACATTTTTTGTCACATTACATATGGATGTTGGTAAGTGCAAGTTGGTTATATCGTTTATGTTAGGTGTCTCACTTATGTGCGTGGGTGGGTAGATGCATATGTTAGGTGTGCCATTTATGTACATGGGTTAAGTGCATGGGTTAGCTACAAAAATTATGTGTATGGGTAGGTGCATGGCTTATGTTAGGTGTGTATGTAGGTGCATAAATTAAGTACATTACTTATGTGAGTAAGTGCATCACTTATGTGTGTTGCTTATGTACATGAGTTAAGTCCATTGGTTAGTTGTGTGTGTTAAGTGCATTGGTTAGATGTGTGTGTGGGCATATGGGTTACAAGCAAGTGAATAGGTTAAGTGCATAAAATAGATGTGTGGGACATATGTGTCACGATGTTTGTGGGTATGTAGGTAGGGCATGAGTTAGGTGCATTGTTTATGTGTATGAGTATGTCACTTGTGCATGTTTGTTAATTGTGTGAATTGTGTGCATGGGTTATATGCATAAGTAGATGCATATTTTAGTTGCATCGCTTATGTTAGGTATGACACTCGTGTGTGGATGTGTGGGTAGGTTCAGAAACTTAATTTGAAAGAAAAAAAAATACAAGACAAACTAGTATAAGGAATAGATTGTTTTCCAAATATTTATTACTTACTAAAATATTACTAGCCCATATCTCACTGCTCCCTAGTAACCATTAATCAACTTACCCCTAACTCTTGCCTGGATCCTAACCCCTAACCCCTAACTGGCCCCTACCCCATAACCCACAACCAGCCCCTCATGCCTTCACCCTTGAACCAATGATAATGTCAAACTCTATCCCATAACTAGTCACTAGCCCTTAACCCACTAGTCCCTAACCACTATTAACCCTCAACCACCAAACCTTTTGACCCCTTGTCAAGCCTAATATTTAGCTGCTATAAACCACTAACACTCATAACATTTATACCATTAACCCCTAACTATCTAAATAGTAACCAACATATCATGCATCCCATCGATCCACAACTAGTTCCTAACCTAATTATCCCTAACTCCCTATCCCCTAACCCATTAACCATGTTCAAATAATTTCATTTTTTTTCTTTTTAAATTGGTTCAAAATTTGGCACTCTCTATAATGGTCATTGATCATCATTGATGATGGAAAGTCACTGGCAAAGAACCCCTAGCTATTTGGCCTTTGGTTAGGCATAAGATAATCGTTTTTCTTGATTGTGAGGTTGAGTCTCCTAGACATAACTCAAGAAGACCTTTCATCTGAGTACATTAGGCACTATGTTGTTTAAAATAATGCTAACATGATAAAAATTTGCTAAGTCGAATGAAATTTTGAAAAATACCTTGATTTATGCTTTCTCTATGTGAGGTCTGATAGGTTTGAGTCCATCAACAAATGTCTTACCAAGGGAGGGCCACGGTGGCCATTTTAACTTTTAATTTTTTTAAGTTAATATATAATTTATATTTACTTTCATTAACTTTAAGAATTAATTGGTAAGTCACTAGGCTAGTTGCTAATAGGTCATTGGTTCGAAACATGATACACTACTATTGTACAAATGATAGTGTGACCACAGGTGTCTTTATTTGATGGCCTTTTACATCCCTTTTGTGTCAAATTTGCACCCTTTTTTGGTTCTTTTATGTCCTTTTGTGTCTTATTTGTGTTATGTTATGTCCTTGTTGCATCCTTTTTCTCATTCTTTTTGTGTCCTATTTGCATCCTTTTTTTCAATTTTTTTGTGTCCTATTTGCATTCTTTTTTTCATTTTTTTGTGTCCTATTTGCATCCTTTGTTACGTTCAATTTGCATCATAAGGGAGACACAAAAAAGATAGAAAGGAGAGGCAAAGTGCCCACAAATTAGAAGCAAAATAAGATGCAACAATGATACAAAAGGACCAAAGAAATGAGAAAAAGATGCATGATTGACAAAGTAGATGCACAATGGGACACAAAAAAGATGCTAAATAGATGCAAAAAAAGGACACCACCTAGAACATCCATTTTTTTTATCCCCAAAATGTAGTTTTTTAAATACAAAAGCCAGGGAAATAAAAAAGGACACCTCAAGCTTGTGTTGTAGGAGTGGTATCTTATTATTTCAGTCACTTCTATCATTTTGCTTAGGTATGTTGTTTTTCTAGGAGCCTCAATTTTATATGGTTTATTGAGTCCTTGGCATGGATGTGTTTAGTGTTTGTTTTGTAGGTTTACTACACCAAAACAATATTTTATTTACGGAGACTTATCTCACCATTACAAGAACAAAGTAATATTGTTTAGTTTGATGTTCTAGTCCAATCGAGTTGTCTTAGTTACTACATTTGGATTTTTTTGTGGTCTTGCTCTTGATATTGACTTGTAATTCCTTTTTGGAATTCCTCTTTTTTGGTTTAGATTATAATAGATATTGTTGTTTTGTGGTACAATGTGGTTGTTTCGTAAATTTTCAATCTAATGATTGTGATATGTGCTTGTTAACTATTGCTTAATTTCTGTTAAATTTTTTTATCATGCATCTCTTGGTTGTGGTGTCTTAGTTCATATATTGTAAAGGCCATATATACAAGGTATCATGTGCACAAGGAAGTCTTGTGGAAGCCTAAAGATCCTCATCCTAGATCTAGTTAGTGTGACAAATAGTATGTGATATGTTTGTGGTGTTTGCAATAGTTTATATATTTAGAATGTAAACACTTTGTTTGTCTAGATATCTACAAGTGGCAACTCTTCTAAATTGTGACTATGTTGATTCCTTGTTTTTAGGGTTGCAAGGAATGGTTATGAAAAAGGTCATGTGATAAAAAAAAATGTACAAACCATTAATAGTCCGTGAACGAGTTGTGGTTATGTAATTTATTGATTTCATCAAGATACTACAAAGTCCATAAAGAGCTTGGTCAACATCATATTTTTTGTAGGGACCTATAGTTCTTTTGTTTTCAAAATCTGCATCGACTTTGTTTTATTGTCAAGGAAACTACATGATCCATGATTAGATGTGTTTGGTTGGTATGAAATTATAATAATGGTTATGAAAAGGGTCATGTGATGAAAAAAATGCACCAACCATTAATAGTCTGCAAACGAGTTGCGGTTATGTCATTTATTGATTTCATCAAGATACTACAAAGTCCATAAAGAGCTTGGTAAACATCATATTTGAGACGAACAAAGTTCGCTCACACAAGAAGTATCAAAGATACTTGGAATATAACACAATAATCCATGTATGAAAGTATAAAATATGAATAGACAAGATGAGAATACAATTGAGAATGAGGGGTCATTTATATACCCACACAGGGGTGCCCTTAACCAATAGTCATGTCCTTTGAGACATGTCCTTTCATTATTAATAATTATTATTTATTAATTAATTATTATGTTATTAATATCTATTTTATATGTATATTTATGTTCATAACATTGTCTTCCCCTTAAAAATGCTTTGTCATCAAAGAATACTTTATGGAAGACTTATATCTTGCTCTAGCTTGTAATTATTGTCTCATGCTTCTTCATTATTGAGTTAGTAATCGTTGAGGACCTGAGATGATAGGATCTTCTAAGCGCTAAGAAGAACTGTTGAATTGTAAAGGAGTCTGCCCATCCTAATTTGATCTTCTGTGGATTTGGGTTTTTATAAGGTTCTTGGAAAGGACTTGATACATTTCTACTCCCATGATCACTTCTATTTTGACCCGCACTTGTAGTGGAAGTAATATTCTTTGACATATCGGCTATTTGTTTTTGTTGATACATTGATTGGTTGAAGTATCGGCTTTTGTGAATAGGATGTCAATAAGGCATCCTTGCAACTTGATCTTTACTTCGTATACTTGTAGCTTTTTCTTGATTAACTTTTGGAATTGAGTTTTCTTCATACCCCTGGATTTTGTCTACTTCGACATTTGCAGACTTCTTTACATGAGTTGTAAGGTTGACTAGATCTGTATTAATTCCTTTATCCAGATTTGAGATTTTTACATCTAAAGACTTCTCTAGCTCCATAGGTTCAGTCATTGTCTCTTTATCGACTATTGATGTTTTGCAATCTAGATCTTCTTGTAAAGACTTCTTATCATGCTTAAGTCTTTTAATTTGTGTTAGTAAATCCTGATTATGTTGTTTTGATGGCAAATTTTTTTTGTTATCTTTTGACTTGTCATCTTTATTTTTTGATTGTAGATTCTCCTTTCTTTCATCCTTTAAGATTTTAATTTGTTCTAGTCAATTTTGATTAAGGTTCCTTGGGCATGAGCTTTCTTCCTTTTCTTCGGTTAATTTCTCTTTGAGACCTTGATTTTCTTGTTCCAACTTTTGAAAACACTGCTTCTTCTCCTTAGACTTCGTGATTTTTGCAAGTAGTTTTTGATTATGATTTCTTAGGCAGAAAATCTCTTTGTCTTTTTTAGTGATGATCTTGTCACATTCTTTATGTCGATCTTGCAACTTTTGTATTGACTTATGGTTATCTTGAAGGATCATCTCTGATATGTCCTTCGGGTCTTCTGATGATGGAGCTTCTGGAATCGATTTCATTGTAATGTCCTGTAATGTGATTTTCTTCTTCTTATAAGAAAATGTCAAAAACTTTCTCCTTGTGTTGAAAACAAAGGTACCCAATATATCTACCCAAGTTGACCCTAGAATTATATCAACATTGTCTTGATACATTTATACCACATTAAATCGACCTATGAATTTGTAATCACCAATAGATGGTTGTAGGTTATTAATTTCATATTTCTTGTCGGAAAGACACGTGTCATTTTCAATTATATTTGGTTCTAAAAACATTAATTGGTTTGCCAGGTCAATGTTAATGTCATTTTTCCTAGTGGTAGGGAAAATAACAATGTTGATATTCTTTCGTTGAATAATCCCATTAACTTTTAATAAGGGATCCACATATTTTTTATAAGTATGAGGGAATCTTCCTCCTTCCATTTTCAAATTGCCATTTTTATAAATTGAATTGGACTTAGATTATTATTTTTTTTTATCACTTAATTATAAAAATATTGTTTTAATAATTATAAGACTTAAGCTCCTTGACTTGATAGATATATTTCTCTAATATTCCTTGATACTCCTTGACTTGATAGATATCTTTCTCTAATATTCTTTGATACTCCTTTTATATACCTTCAAAGACACTTTTTGTTCACTTAGTAACCCTTTCTTTTTTTTCTTTCTATTCACTTTAACTTTTAGAAATATCACTTTATTCTTTGTACTTTTAAATATTATTTAATACCTTTTTTTCTTAATCTTAGGTTGAAATATCAACCATTTTTAAATATGATATAACTCAATATAATATAAGGTTATATTATGATATATTTTTTTTTATGTGGGAGAACATTCACTTTTTTATGTTTTTGTTGATTGTAAGTTCTTAGTCAACATAGAACTCACGTGATTTAATACTATGTGTATAGTTATATAAGCGTAGTTGTGTTATATGATTTGCTTTAATATTTGAAAAAAAAAAAAAAAAAACTTATGTTATCAATCCACATAATGCTTTATCATTTATGTGGTGTTTGACTGGTTAATTTTTCGTAAGGCCACGACTGTACAGATGCACCATGTACTTCAATTAATTAATTTTTGTATGGATAGAAATATAATGTCAACGGACAATACAGACTGGTACAACTCGACCATTAAAATTTTAAATCTAGCAGTTGTACGAATAAAGAATACAATGGTATCTGTATGGTGAACAACTACTTTATGACGGAGGAAGCATACTTTTTTTACGGTTATATAGATTCATCGGTATGCTCGTGACCGACAATGTTTATATGGATTGATTTCGGTTGGTGTAAAGTTTTTATTTATTGTACGACTGAGAAATAGAGTTTGAAAAAGTACGGATTTACTTAGAAACATGTACGGGCCAATGCAATGAACACAATTTTGTACAACAAAAATTCGCAGGTTGTGGATCGTACGAATAATTTGGCAGCTGAGTACGACGTATTTGTACGGATAGAGAATAATTTGGGTAGCACGGGACTCTTTCTCGATGAATTTTACTGACTTATTCAATTTGCAGTAGATTGATTTTTATTTTTTTCTTTAGTAAGATTTTGGACTGAAAATTTTGCAGTGGAATCACGTTTAAATTTTTTTTAATGGCCAAAGGCCCAGTTTTGGTCAAAGACCAGACAATTAGAGAAAATATGGAGATTTTTTGTGTGGCTAGAAGCCTATATGGCCAATGATCGGGATCAGAAAAACGCAGCTCTGATACCAAATGAAATGAACAAAGTTCGCTCATACAAGAATTATCCAAGATACTTGGAATATAACACAATAATCCATGTAGGAATTTATAAAATATGAATAGACAAGATGAGAATACAATTGAGAATGAGGGCTCGTTTATATACCCACGCAGGGGTGCCCTTAACCAATAGCCACGTCCTTTGAGACATGTCCTTTCATTATTAATAGTTATTATTTATTAATTAATTTTTATGTTATTAATATCTATTTTATATGTATATTTATGTTCATAACAATATATTTCATAAGGACCTACAATTCTTTTGTTTTCAAAACCTACATCGGTGTTTTTATATTGTCAAGGAAACTACATGATCCATGATTAGATGTGTTTGGTTGGTAGGAAATTATACTTGTGCAGATATTTGGTCCTATGTTGTTTCTACTTGGTATTTTTTCTTTTGACTTTTTGAAGGAAGAAATTGAGGAATGCTCCCTTATCTATTATTAGATTTGTGTAATCAACATTGCAATTAAGGGAATGTCAACAAAAGCAAGAGGTTAGGAATTTTTCCCATCACCAATCCCACCTTAGTTTCACTCATGGCCATGGTGCCCCCCCACCAACACACACTTCTTTCTAGAGGGAGGGACATGGCATACCACGATCTTGGGGATAATTAAGCCCAAGTAGGAGGAAATATTACTAATATGGCTCAATCAACCAATGAAGGGCCCAGTGGTATTTTGCTCTATTTTTAGATAAGCTTGGTTTAATTTTGTATAACATCATATAGGCTGCCACATAAATGGAAAAGATGCTCAAAGTCATGCTCCCATATGTTACCTACTATTGATGCGTTCGATTTCAAAGTGGAGGCCATTTTTTGTTTGAAAACATTAAAGAGTTTACCATGTTCAATACACTATGAGAAAAACCCCGAGTATGGATGTATTCAATAAGCTAAGAGTGGTGTTTGTTATTTGAAATGTTGGAGAGTGTCTCGTTATTAGAAAAGTTGTGGAAAACCTTATATGTCACGGATGTGTATTGTTAACATTGAAATGAATGTTTCTTGGAGAATGTCATTACCGATTCATGTTGTTTTTGGACAATATATTTATCAATTTTTACAAATATTTATTCAATTTAATTTTAGAGCATTTGTAGATATTTATATAGAAATTTCTATAGGTATTGTCAATGCTTGGCCTATATCAAATATTGGTTTGATATTGAAATGAAATCAGTTATATCTTTCTAAACATGTTAGATATGAGAATAGTGATTGTTTATTCACCAATTTGTCTTGTTTTATATGACATGTTTATTAGTCCCTGACTACCTTGACCAGGGACTTTTAGTAATCAATTTGCAGGGATTTACAAGTTTTTAGTATTGAAGCCCTTCTCTTTATCCAATGCACTACATTTGTTGCAACTTTCCATAATCTAACTTAGGAGAGGTTTTAATTTGCTACATGGACGAGCGTCGTTGTTTGAGATGGGATTGTTGAGCCTTCACCATTAGTTGGGAAATGATTTGAATACTTTGTTTCTTATTTCTAATACCCCAAGTTTATACTTTGGGAAAATTGTTAACTTGTCAAAATATGAATATCTATTGAATGAAGTGACAAAACAACATTAATGTTTCATTAAATGAAAAGGAGGTGGTCGTGCAACATTGTGGTGGCGTCAAAGGTCATTGGCTAAATGGTCACATGCAAGGTAATGCATATGTGCTCAAACTTTTTACCTCTGTCATTCTCCTTCACAATCACAATTTCCTCAATAGTTGTTTCACAATTGACCTATCCTAATAGTCAAACTTACCAGAAGAAGGAGAACTTGAAAAGGCTCTTAAAAGAACCACTTCAGTTGAAGGATTGTAAGTCATCGCCATCGATGACTCTACACAACCATTGTCGTGCTACCGCAAATATGATGCTTCTCCTTCGTAACTAAAGATAAGTTCATTTCTCTGTCAATATTTTGGATCCTTCATTTTGCTTCAAATAAAATTTACACCTTTGCATGCACATATTGCGTCATCTAGAGAACTTGCTCATTCTTATTCCTAGTTATGGTCCACTCACTACAGGGATTTACAAAGATGTAGAGATAGAGAGGAAGAAGTGGTAGCCATTCAAATTCTTCATCGATAATGGTGGTTTCCTTACTTGCCCACCTTATTTGTGCAGTCTTTCACCTCACTCTTATTTCAGGGAATTTTTCATTTTGATTATGTTTCCAAATAATTGAATGAGTCATGTGAGAAATAACAGGTAGAAGAAATCACAATGGCACTAGGTGTCAATTTTCTCATTCACAGTCGTGATATAATACTACTACACATAAGTGCCTTGTATATTATAAAATGAGATGCATATAACTATCACAGTTTTTTCTTGAAGAGCAACATAGAAGTCAAATTTTAAGCCTAAGTATCTAATTTGGACTCTGAATGGCCTCTTAAAATGTAATATACAATATTTCCAAGAGGTGAATATTTTCTCAAATTTTACACTTATTAAAAGGGGTACAAATTGTTGTATAACCGATATGCATCCAAATTCACACAGGGGATTCAATCATAGCTCTAGTAGGGCATAGATACAACCTTAGGGATAGAAATCCATTCCCTACCCTAGCCAAAATACATCATTTTATAGCCTACACGATTCTAATAATCATAGGTAGAAATGGACCCATGCTTATTCTAGGTTTTTAACAAAACCAACATTAATAACGTAGCTTTCATGGATAAATATTTCATGGACTTATCTACCATTGCTTACCTACTTGTTGGATAATAACCCTAGGAGACAAGTCGACTCAAGAGAATATTTAATATTGAGTTAATAGCCTCCAGAAAGAGAAGTCGGCCTAGTCAAGTGAGATAGAGTAGTATAAATAGAGGCCACTAGAGCTCATTTGTCACTCTCACTCTCACAACTGCATACGGCTAGTGGTGTGCAAGTTTGGAGAGGAACTCGAGCTGTAGCTGCTACAACTAGCATTTTGGTTTTGGCCTGGACTTTCTCTTGGTTTTGGCCTAGACTTTCTACTTGGTCTTTGGTTATTCTTGCTTGGTGTGTTATTCTTGGAGAAAGGTGTGCTACCTTGGTTGGATATTGGATTGCTTCCATAATTATTTTGTCTGTCAAGGTTAAGGTGCTCGGGGATGGCCTTTGTGCCTATGGTTGGGTGACAATATTGCAATATTTTCTATGGTGAAACGAGCACACCTTTTTTTCTAACAGGGTATGGGCCCACACTATCTTCAGACAGTCCAACCGTTGGAAGATAGATTGGGAGGATTTGCTCAGTTACAGTTGTAGTTGCAGTCAAAGTTTTTGTTGCAGCAATGAAACCCTAACCCTCTTGTTAAGGCACCTTAAGTGAAGAGATTGAACTAATTTATGGATAGTCTAGTGTGCCCTATCCTAGCACAACTCTTGGTACTCTCAACAAGTCAAGGCACCAAGTTTGAGTTTTTGGTCAAATTCAAAGACTGAGCAAGTCAAAGTGGTCATGACTTACTCTATGAAGTCAGAAAATAAGTTAGAAGGGACTTCTAACTTCAGAGCATGGAAGACAAGGATTGACCTCATCCTTTCCAAGAATAAAGTGTTGGATATCGTGAAAGGCAAGATCATGGAACCACAATTTGAAGCAGGAAAAGAGAAGGAGCCTCAGAACGTTACAGTTACGGAGAAGCTCAATGACAATGACATCAATGCTATGAGCATCATAGTGGACTCTGTAAAAGACCACTTGACACCCTACATCTCTCATGTTGACTCATTTAAGAAGATGTATGATGCCCTAACTAACCTATTCTCAGTCAAAAACATTGGACAAGTGATGAGTCTGAAGAATGAGCTCTGTGACATGAAAATGAATGATGATGACAACATAACATCATACTTTGTAAGAATCTCTCAGTTCATAGATCAACTACAAGTTGTTGAAGAAATCATTTCAGAAAAGGAACTAGTAAATATAGTACTCAATGGCCTTCCCAAGACGTGGGATGCATTTGTCGCAAGCATGAACACAAGAAAGGAGTATCCCACATTTGAAGAACTTTGGTCTTGTTGTGCACAAGAAGAATCAAGGATTAGCGCAAAAGAGAAATCCCAGAATAAATATGATGATCAAGCCTTCACAACAAAGTTCAAGAATTTCAGGAATAAGAGGAAGTTTGGCTTAAGGAAGAAACCAAATCAAGAAAAGGATATGTCAAAAATACAATGCGTCAACGCTAAAAAATATGGTCACTATAGGAACCACTGTCCTGAGTTAAATAAAGGAAGGAAACACACGAAGCAACAGTTGTCGAAGAAAGGGAACCCTCAAAGAAATCCAAGCAGGACAAAACAAACTTATTCTTCTAGTCAAGGTAACAATATTCTTCTATAACATAGTTCTTGTAAATAACATGTTTACATAGTTCTTGTACATATCATGCATATCTGTTTCTTAGAAGATAAGACGGTTAGTGAAACAATACCTATGGAAGAATAACATGATAAGGATTGTTATTACGATGACTACAAGTCAAGTAATGCACATGAAAAAGATGAAGTACGTTGTCAATCTTTGGTAACAATTCATGTGGAAGCTATTGTACAAGTAACAACTCCCAGATGGGCCATAATCAGAATTAAACTTGAAGAGACCCAAAAGAAGTCTGATGAGAAAGAAGTTAGTAATCAAGAGCAAACTAGAATAAAACTTGTGACACTTTGCAGAAAGAAATAAGGATGCAGATGGAAGCATGGACTCTCTTAGATAGAGGGAGATGATTGAAAAATTCCAAAAGAAGAGCATGCATTTAGGTATGAAGCTGAGATTAGGAGGGATCTAATCATAAATGATATGATCCATTGAAGATTTCATGAAGACTATAAAGTATATGTCCATGTTCTCCATTGAAAGTAGCAGCCATGATAAGAAACACATGTTCAGTTTGACTCTAGAAGAAGTCTTCTTCAAAAAGAATACTTAAGTATCCTTGGTTATCCATCTACATCTATGTTCCTATGATGAAATGAAGGAGTTGGAATCTTCAGGAAGGAAGGGCATGGAATCTATAGAAGACTCCATGGACCCCAAAGTTAAAGAAGAACATCAGGAAGAACATGAAGATTTCAAGAAAGAAAGAAAAACCAGAACAACCAATTATTATACCGAAAATCATAAGAATACCAGCATGGTTTGAACCCACTAGAAGCAGTCAAGCAGAAGGAATGGAAGCTGTGATGAAGAACAGTGTATGTAAGAAATTGTGAAAAAGACTTATGAATGGAAGCATTGTGAGATTCAGAACTAGAGGTTCTTCCAGAAGGAGGGAGAAGACTATGACGACAACTTGTTCCAGTAAACCAGATATACCTCTATCTGAGCTATTATATCTCTTGCAGTATCCATGGATTGAAGTTTACATTAGTTGGATGTAAAAGGATATTCTTCCCAATAGATCATTCAAGGAAGAAGCTTATGTAGAGAAATCTCAAGGTTTTGAGGTATACCAGAAAGAGACCCATGTATGCAAATGGAAGTAGACCTTGTATGGATTCAAGCAACTTGATGCAGAGTATTTCATATACAACAGAAGTGTGGTGAAAACTTCCTATGACAGAGAAAGTGTATCAGAATGGTTACTGAGAAGTCTGGAATGATGGATTGCAAATCCATGGAAAACTCCCATGATGACAAATATAAAGAAGTTGAGAGACTCTAATCCAGTAGACCCATCTATGTATCAACAATTGATTGGCTCGTTAATGTATTTGGAGAATACTCAACCGAATATTTAATTTGTGGGATGTTTAACTTATGACATACAACTGCATGGATTTATCAATTCAGATTGGGCAGGGAGTGCAAGTGAAAGAAGAAATGATACTTGGATATGTTTCAGTTTGATCTTTGCCACGATGTCATGGGGTAACAAAAAACAAAAGTCTGTTGCACTCAGCACTACAGAAGCAGAGTATATTGCAGCTTGTGATGTGGCTCCGTAAGTTGGTTTTTGGATCGTCTGATCAGGTGTTGAATTCAACCATGATATATTATAATGATTAGAGCTATGTGAATCTTTTAGAGAAACTGGTGTTCCATGATAGATCAAAGTACATTGAGATAAGCATTATATTCTCCGTGATAAAGTCTAGAAGAGAGAAGTGGTTCTTGAGTATATCTTCACAGAAGAGAAGATAACAAATATTTTGGTAAATCCTCTGTCCAAGATGAAAAGTTTGCATACTTAAGGGACAAGTTGGGGCTCATGGAGACGACTTCCTTATTGGAAAAGGAAGTGATTAGTCCCAGGTTGGGAGGGAGCACTGACATGTTATTGATTTATGGACAGTCATTTTCCAGTTCGGAAAATGGTCTAGGTTGGGCAGTTCCTTTCCAGTTCGGAAAGTAGTTCGAGATTTTTGACGGACAATCATTTTTTAGTTCGGAAAATGGTCCAGATCGAACAATCATTTTC
>JASDQU010243313.1:44784-62922 GCA_032191745.1 Picea mariana | reverse complement strand
AACTATTTGTCTTTATCTTTCATGTTGATGTGATTATTTGATTATCATTGATATATCTTGTGAATCAATCATTGTTGTGGTGTGGATTGGTAAGTGATTGAGTATCCCACTTGGGGAGGCATCACTTATTTGATCCTTAAGTGCTTGAGTGGTTAGTTGCCAGTGAAGGCGGTCCAAGTGGAGTAAGTGCCACTTGGGGCATGCTTGGCCCTAGGGTGTGAATTATTGTCTCTTGTATATCTTGTGACTTTGTATATCTTGTATCTAGTTGATGTATTTTGACAACTAATTTGTAAATCTTGTAAACACTTAATCATTCTTTTGTATAGTTATAATTTTGGTTTGGGGTAGTTTAGTTGATTTAATTGTAACACTTCTTGTAATTGAACCACCCCAAAACGTAGTTGACTCCTTGCCCAACTTTAGGCACTAGTCTTTAGTTGACTTAGGGAAAGGGCTGCCTCTCATCTAGAACTTAGACTTGCACTTGCATTGATGCTTGTCATCATAGGCTAGTTCCTTTGGCCTATAACGAAATAAAACTAACTCCTAGACATTTAATTCTAAAATCCATTTAGTAACTAGGGACAACCCCCCTTGGCTTCCCTAGGAGTAAGCCTAGACGGAAGAAGTTTTCAGTCAAGGTGACAGTGTGGGCTGAAACTTAGACATTGTGTCTCCGAGGGCACACTAAGTGAGCAGGACTTAGCTCACGTTTGCAAGTGTGCATTAGGACGGCAACAAACCCTAAGCCAACTAAATGATAATCACAAGTAATGAAAGAGTGGGCTTAGATATACAAATCTGAATTATGATTTAGAGTTTAATTTATTTCAGATTTGTTAACAGCAAAAATAATAGATTGATTTTGTAATTTGTAGGTCCACTTCCATGGAAACAGCGTTCCCCAAATAGGGAAGAGGAGGCCAATTTTCCTTACTCTTGTTAAAACAAGAACCCCCGGCTCTTGTAAACTTGGCATTCAGAGATCTGACCACAACTTGTACCTGAACCATCACTTTCAGAACTGTTAAAGGGCAATGTACTCCGGAGGAGAATGCTGCCTGGATTTACTTCACCTCTGGTAGACATTGCCCCTACCTTCAGTGCAGCCCCAAACTCTGCCCCTAAAAAAATTCTGCTCCTAAACACCAATGTGCCCAAGCTTCCGAACAAAATTCGACTAGTGCCTAAGTGAACCCACATGTGCCAATGCTTGCATGTCCGTACCTGCTGTTGTACCTGCCATACCTACTGTACTATTGCCCAACAAAATTAGACTAGTGCCTAAGTGAACCTGCTTATGCCAATGTTTGCATGCCCGTACCTGCTGTTGTACCTGCCTTACCTACTGTACTATTTCCCTTCATTTCTTGTGCATCTGTACCCTTTCTCACGTAGGCTGTACCTGCTGCTGGACTTGTGCCTTTCCTTCCCTGTGCATTCGTACCACTACTTACGCCCTTACCTTTTTCCTACATGTCCGTACCAGTACCCATGTCCATACAGTGATTCCCATCGTTGCTATTGTCCATTTTTTTCCATAAACATTGCCACATCTTTTATATTTAAAAAAGAGCAATCTATCCGTCTCACTGGAAATGGTTTTACAAAATTTATCGCGTTGGACTCTAAAAATTACTACAATAGTTGGAGGTAATGTTATAAAAGCATACATCTTACAGCTTTTAAGTCCATTTAGTGACCTTGTTTGAACAATCGGGTCTTATAGGCATTTAGTTCTTGTAATTGCAATGACAGGGCTGCATTGCAGATTGGTAACTTTGACATTTAAATAATCAACACTTTCTTTGTTTCAACTAGTTTCATATGACCATAATTTTCACACTCCTATATATCTATGGCAAATAATTTTCATGATTATACATATATGATATATTGTATTTAATTCCATTTTAATTTTTTTGAAGAATGGTTTCTAACCTTTCTTGATAATTACTTTTGGTTATATATGGATTTTATTTGCATATTCTGCTTTCTGGTTGAACTGTTTTAACTTTTATGTACATTCTAGGTTTCATTTTAATTTTTTTAAAGAATGGTTTTTATCTTTCCCAGTAATTACTTTTGGTCATATATGGATTTATTTGCATATTTCTGTTTTCTGGTTGAATTATTTTAGCTTTATGTACATTCTAGGGCCACATGTAGGTGACATCATTTTTTGTTCTCTTCATTAAGTACTTTGACCCATAAAAATAACTTTGTTTTTATATGAATGAGTCATAATGTGATAATGCCTATTGGATGGTGATTTCTCTTTTCAACTTGACTTGTTTTTATCAGTTGGTGAGATATTTGAGGAATCCAGAATCGTACACTAAAATGGGGACAAAAGCTCCACATGGGGTACTCCTAACAGGTCCGCCTGGCTGTGGAAAGGTATAAGTGTGCCTATGTTGATCTTTCTGGATAAGAAAAATCATGTAATATGTTGCACATCTCTACATTGATAGTTATGTTTTACTCGTAAATAGAGCGAGCTTATTATGTTGTAATTTTTACTTGTGCAGACTTTGGTGGCAAAGGCAATAGCTGGAGAAGCTGGTGTACCTTTCTACCAAATGGCTGGGTCTGAGTTTGTTGAAGTGCTTGTTGGAGTTGGTGCAGCTCGTGTCCGCGACCTCTTTAAAAGAGCAAAGGTGAATAATGTTCTTGCTTCTATTGTAGGTGCTTTACCGATGATTGTAGGTAACCCATAAAGGATCCTTTGCACTTTGTTCAAATGATGACATGATATACTTCTGCTTTTGTGCTGTGATTTTTACTGTTGTTAAATTTTGATTATCATTTTCATTAGAACTTTACAGTCAGGGTTTTTGGAATAGAAACTGAGTTTTTAAGGTGTGTTTATACTGTGAAGGTATTAGACTTAAACATCTTTGATTGCAGGTAAACAAACCCTCAGTGGTGTTCATTGATGAAATTGATGCTTTGGGAGCAGCGTGAGTACTGACCACTCATTTGTTTGGGTTTAATCTAGTGAATTGTGATTGGTAAAGTAATTTATTTTCTGGTTTGCAAGTCTTAGTGCTAATTCGCCATGCAAGTTTAATAAAATTGCCATAAATTAGCTCATTTTTTTTCTTGTGTGTTATCTGTTGTGCAACATTGATTAATAGCTGCATTTGTTTGACTTGATTTTGTTTTCATTTAATGTTTTGATCGTGTGTTAAAAAATAGAGGGTTGTTGAGATAATTAATGGCCAATTTTCTCTGTTATATGGAGTATGCTTTGGAAAGACCTTGAGTAGCGAGTAAATGAATTCATGCAATAAGATTGTTCTATAAGATAAGATAAAATAATTTTATGAATTGCACAAGTGACCAAAGGGATAGGTCAATGGAACTATAGAGTGTAGTTAGTTATAACAAACTACGGGAGTGCGAAGAAGCTACTAAGGAAAGATAATAGATATACAAGGGACTACACACTATAGTAAGTGAAAGAAAGGAGAGAGCCACTATAAATGATTAGGTAAAGATATCAAAGTAGAGGGGGAGAAGAAGAAGTATTTGCAGCCACGCCAATCACTGAGAAGGTGCCAATACACTTCCTGATAATGTCATCCAGGGTTTGCCCAGGGCTGAGAGGCCCTGGTTGGGTGACCTTGGGAAGAGCTTGGAAGCAACCCACATAAAATCTCCTAAAATTTGACCCTGATGGAAATGCTAGGGTTTCACTTCATGACAGCAGAGTTGGACTCATTGAACTGAAACCCGACAACTGAATCTGAAAACTTCTGAAACACCTATTAAAATTGCAGATCTGCATAAACCAAAATGCTGTACGGAAGATTCAAGAGTGTAGACATAGCATATCAATAGGTTAGATGGTTATAGTGGCAAACAACTGATCGATCTAAGAAAAGAGAAGTTTTAATATCAGATCTGAATACTAAATCAGCTCAGCACCAGTGCAGCATTAAATATAATATAAATCAGATTTGAAAAATCAGATGAGCAAATCAATTTAAAACCAGCCCAGCTCTAAATAGAAATCAGATTAGCATACCTTTCTATTACAACAGAAAAGAAGATTATGTAAACCAAAATCAGCTTCTCCCAAGCTTACAATGCAAAACCAACCGGCATCTCAGTGGCTCAAAACGCAAAACACTTTAACTAGAACACTCTAGCTATTACACCACACTACTGTTCCGTGTAGCTTGTTATTCTCTAGCCTAGGGATAACTAAGGAGATTATGTCTCGAGGCCCACAAGTCCTAGACATGGAGTACTGAGAGCCGTATTGACCTCAGCCTGGCCCTGGAGGGCCCATCTTTCTTCTTCAGCGCCTCCATCCTTTCAGCAGCAACAACATCCATCCCATCGGCCTGGTCCTTCAAGTGGGTCTTGCTCCATGAGGTAATGAGTCCTGTTATCACGCAGTTTGTAGTTAGGATAAAAGATAGATGTAAAGAGACAAACTGGCGTAACTGAACCAATCCCACCCAATGTCACCTCGATAGGAAGATTCTTTCTGTTTAGGGAGGTAAGGCCTAGGGGAGACGTCCCCGGTGACCTGGGGTTTTGAGAAGGCAAAAGGATTTAAGGCTAAAAGATAAATCCCCCCCTCACAAGTCACCACCGAGCAAATAGTCCGGCTAACCAGCCAATAAAGAGAAGTATAACCAAAAAAGAGATGTACTTGCCTGAGACAAAGCAACAAGAGATATATATATGCAAGCTTACTCGCTTGGTTAGTACTTCATATAATCAATGACTATCTGAAATATAAGCAATTGAACAATAAATATTGACGAAGTCAATGTTTATATGATAGCAACGATGTACAATATCACTTCTTCAATAAATGCTAAAGGAACGTGGCATTCAATGTAACAATCAACACTTCATTTAGATAATGCCTTAAACAACCATTCAATTGCTCACAAGTAAAACGGTAGCTTCACAATGATGTTAATAGCAAAAAAATGACGGCAACAATTAGTTAGTAGGGTTAGTCTTAGGCTAGGGTTAGAATAGTTAGGGTTTGTTCAGAGTATTTGAAGTTGTTTTGATCAAAGTACTCACACGCTAGGCGTTAGATCAGTGCGTTCCTAGGGTAAATGGAGTCAAAAGGAGGACGCAAGTTGAAGGATCAAAAGATAATAGTAGGACTAAGGACGAGAGGGTTAAACCTTGAGGTGTTGCTATGGCAAGGCCTCAGGGATGAAACCCTAGGGGAGAGAGGCTCACTTTGGTGTAGGGGAACTAGGCCTCAGTGCTCTCTCCTCCTTCCTTAGCTCAATGGCAAAACGACTAGCTCAAAAGATTGCATAAGACTAAGACAAGAAGGTTTGCAAGCAACGTGTTGCTAAGGCAAGGATTCACTAAGCAAACCCTAGGGAAAATCGGCTCACCAAGGTGTAGGGGAACTAGGCCTTGATGCGTTTTGTCCTTCTTAGCTTCAATAAGGTAAAAACGGCTAGCATAGGAGAAGATAGATTTGAGTGTTGCTATGGCAAGGCTAAATCCTCTTCAACAAGGGCTAGAAAGAGTAGAGTGTTGCTAAGGCAAGGCTCTATCTCACTTCAACAAAAAAAATGGCAAAAATCTTGATAGGGACATGAGACAATGACCTTCAATGTGTGCTTGTCCCCTAGGGTTTAAATCAACAAATTATAGCCATAAATGCAAGAGAAACAATCCTACAACCATTCAATTAAGAAGTTTTGCAGAAATTTACTTACATTCAATCAAGAAATCAAGTAGCAAACCCTAGTTGTAACACCTTCCATCAAGATAAATGCCAAAAATGCCAATAAAAGACTTCCTTCAATAAGTGCGCCTCACAATTTCAGCCAAGAACTCCAAGTGTAGTGCAAATTTTAGACCTCACTAATGAGTGAGTGAAAGATGATGAAAAAATGAAGGTAAAAACCCACAATTTATACAGTACCATGACCTAATTTTACTTTTTAGGTCATGAAAAAGGCCGACAAGGCCAAAATACTAAAATCATATTGTTTTACCTTAAATGCTTAAAATAAAACCCTAATCAAGCAAAAGAGAGATGTCATTCTCTCTCTAGGGTGACGTTTGCCCCTTCTAGGGCAAATGCAGCCTCTAGGAGCAAAACGTTAGCCCTCCTTGGGCTTCTCCAAGCTGCCTGTTATCCCTGATTTCTAGGGATAACTAGGAGATCATGTCTCGAGGCCCACAGGTCCTAGACATGGAGTACCGAGAGTAGAATTGACTTGAACATGGCCCTGTAGGGCCCATTCTTTTCTTCTTTCATCAGATTCGTCTTGTCAGTAGCAGCAACATCCATCACCATTGGCTTGGTCTTGTATCGGAGAAGGCTCTTGCTCCATGAGGTAATTGGTCCAGGTATCATGGTATGTGTCACTTTTGATCATTATAACCTTTAGATATATGCATCTGATTCCTTTTATCTCTGACAACTGCTTGGATCTTACATTATCCCACTTGACCATGTTTGGGGAGATTGACAGGGTGCCCTAGCAAGCCTATACCCATAGGTTTTGGTTTGCCACTGGGGGGCTTTCTTAAGAGCCATTGTCCGCTCCCATCATACCACCACTTTTTCATCTTATCTCCCGCTCATTTATCCCATTCCCCTTGTCCGGGCATTAGATTGACTTGTTTGTAGGGTTGCACCTTATCTTGTGGGAAGAAGGGGCTAAAGGCCTAGAAGGTAAAAGCAGTTGGTAACAGATAAAAGCCTAGAAATGAAACCTCGAGATGCTTCGCCTAGGGATCCCCGAGAAGGCAATAAAAAGCCTCTCAGTAAGAAACAAGAGGGACCCGGAAAATATAAACAAGACCTAGTCAAGAGGATAGGGGGTCTCATCACGAGCCAACCTATTAGGTTCATGGGTACCTAACAGTATGACATTGCCACCATTTGGTTACCACACTAGGGCAGTGACCTTTGGTTGCATGGCCAAGGGAAGGGGGGTCTCATCACGAGCCAACCTTATCATCTTTGTGAAAGTACTTGTGGGTAAAACTGTCAGCTCTGGTCACCATGCCAAAGCAGTGTCCTCTGGTTAGCCCTTGAACAAAAATAAAAAGAAGAAGAAAAAAACAAATAAAAGGAAATAATAAAGGCAAGAAAGGGCTTGGAAAAATTGCATCCATGATGGGTACAACTCGCCTTCTACAAAGGCACCCACAGATAACACTATGCATCCCTGGCTCTCACTCTACCCACATGTTTGGATATCCCCTAGCCACATCACCACATTTACATGGCTTGGACGAAACCTTCCTGGAAACTTCCCTTTTCTTGTGGATACTAGCCCAATAGGATGTGTTGTCTTTTTCTTCGATCTTGTATTCTAGGTTTTTGTAATATCTTTGAGCTATTGACTGATATATCAGGGTTTTTGTGCATATGTTTGATAATATTAATGATGAAATGTGATTGACATTGCTATGATCCCTGTGACTAATGAGCCCATGGAGGGTGTAGTTTTTAATGTGCAGGACCATGCCCGACGGACAGGTACCATTTGGACCAGTACACATGGGGAGATGATTAGTTCGGACCTCCATGGGGCTGAAGAGCCCATTAGATGGTTGCTGAGACCCCGTCAGAGGGGTAGAGACAGGACAGTGTTTGATTGAGGTTTTGCACCGGAGAAGAAGAGGACATTTCACCAGAGGCACTTTGACAGAGCCCGACCTAGGGGGAATGACCCCTTTTCAGTGGAACGTTGGCCTTGGAAGGCTCAGAACATCCCCATCCTCACCATGACGTCATCCAGCTTCATGGTCATTCTTGGAGGCAGATTGGGCAGTAGTGGCACGTGTGGCATGTTGGAGAGGCCCCTGGGGGCCAACGTTTTGCTCTTGGATGTCTCATCTGCCGTAAAAGGGGCTAGCGCCTCCCTTGAAGGGGCTTTTACCTTTATTACAGTTCAGTTAGGGTTTTAATTGGACAATTTAATGTAAAAACAGTATTCTAGTCTTGTTGGCCATTTTTATGACCTAAAATTAATTAAGGTCATTGATACACTATATATTGAGGGTTTTCACTCTCATTTTGAAAAAACACATCACTCACTCTCCTAGTGAGGTTTGATATTTGCGCCCTATTGGGGTTATTGGCTGATTTGAGGAAGGCACACTTGTTTGAGGAGATTTTTGGCATTCTATGGTGTTTTTCTTGAAGGAAGGTTTACAACTAGGGTTTGCATGGTTATTTTCTTGATGATTTGTAAGTATTTTTCTGCAAAAACTTCTTGACTGAATGGTTGTAGTTTAATTTCTTGCATCTATTTATAAATATTGCTGAATCAAAACCCTAGGGGACAAACACACAAGTAAGTTGTTGTCTCATGTCCCCTGATAGAAAAACCTTTTAGCCATTGAAGAAGAAGAAGAGAGCCTAGCCATAGCTACACTCTTTCTTTCTTCTTCCCTTAAGCTAGCTGTACCTTTGAACTTCAAGAGGAAGAGGACGTCCTAGGCCTAGGTTATCTACACTAAGGGCCGTTTTCTTTTAGGGTTTGATGAAAGAGCCTTGCCTTAGCCTTGCCTTAGCAACACTCTCCCTCTTTAAACTCTCTTGTCTTGATTTTGCTTTTCATTGACCTAGCTGTTTGCCGGGAAGGAGGAGAGAGCACGAGGCCTTGCTTTAGCAACACCGGAGTGAGCCTCTCTGCCCTAGGGTTCCATCTTTAAGGCCTTGCTTTAGCAACACCTTGAAACCTTTCCCTCTTGTCCTTTAAATCTTGTCCCCTTCAACTTGTGCGTCCTTCACCTTTTTGACTCCATTAACCCTTAAGCACTGATCTTAAGCCTCCAGCATTGAAGTGAAAGTGATCAAACAAACTCTCAAACTCTTTGTTAAATTGAAACCCTAACTAACTACTAACCCTAAAAAGGCTGACGTCACCCTTGGTTATTTCATCTTGACGCAACAACTTTCATTTATTAGGCAATTGGATGATGTTTAAAGCATTTGTTGAATGAGGGATTGATTGGATACATTGATTGTTACATCATCTTAATATTTATTGGTGAAGTGATATTATTTCATTGCTATATTAACAAACCTTGACTTCGTCCATAGTTATTGTTATAATTGCTTATATATTGATATCAGATAGTCTTATGAAGTACTAACCCATTGAATCATAACTTGCATATATATTGGTTTGCTGTTGCTTTGTTCCAGGCAGGTGTTCTTCTTTGGGCCTACACTTCATTATTGGCTGTTTAGCCGAGACTATCTATTTTGGTGGTGACCTGTGAAGGGGGAACCTTACTTTGTCTTTTAAACTTTTGCCTCTTCAAAACTCCAGGTTACTGGGGACGTCTCCCCTGGATCTAACCTCCCTAAAGAGAAAGAACCTCCCCATCGTGGTGACATTGGGTGGGATAGGTTCTTGTTACGCCAGTTTGGCCTTCTACTTCTCAGCCATCTGACCTAGCTACAAACTGTGCGATAACACTGCCACACATGCCAAACTGCACTGACCATCTGCCAAAGCGTCCATGAAGCAAGAATGATGTGATGGATCTCATGGATGACGTCCTAGGCCTTCCAAGGCCAACGTTCCACTGAAAAGGGGACAAACCCCCTAGGTCAAGCTCTGCCGGTGTGCCTCTGCAAGACGTTCTCCTTCTCTCGTGTGCAAACCCCTCTGTCCTGTCTCTGCCTCCTGTTGGGGTTTCGAGATCCATCCAGTGGGCTCTTCAGCCCCATGGAGGTTCGAATTGATCATCTCCCCATGTGTACCTGTCCAACATGGTACCTGTCCGTCGGGCATGATCCTGCACATCAACAACTATGCCCTCCATGGGCTCATAAGTCACAGGGATCATAGCAATGTCAATCACATCTCATCATCAATATTATTAAACATGTGCACAAAACCCCTATTACCCCAGTTAAAAGCTCAAAGACATTATACAAGCTTGCAATACAAGTCTGGGCGAAGTGACAAGGCGTCCTATTGGGCTAGTGTCCATTGGAAGAGGAAAGTTCCCGGAAAAGATGGTGATGTGGATAATGGATGTCCTGACAATGGGTGCAGTGGAAGCAGGGGAATGCAAAGTTTTACCTGTGGGTGCCTTTGTAGAAGGTGAGCTGCACCTGTCCTGGATGCAATTTTTTCCAAGCCCAATTCATGCCTTTTATTCTTTATTCTTATTGCTTTTTCTTCAAGAAGCTAATCAGGGGACACTGCTTTGGCGTGGTGACCAGTAGTGGCAGCGTTACCCACAAGTACTTTCACATAAATGAGAAGGCTGGCTCATGATGAGACCCCCTTTCTCTTGGCCATGCAACCAAGAGTCACTACCCTGGCATGGTAACCAGATGCTAGTAGTGTCATACTACTAGGTACCCATG
Organism: Picea mariana; assembly: GCA_032191745.1. Taxonomy (NCBI): domain Eukaryota; kingdom Viridiplantae; phylum Streptophyta; class Pinopsida; order Pinales; family Pinaceae; genus Picea; species Picea mariana. The sequence goes on along the minus strand of JASDQU010243313.1, from coordinate 52,568 downwards.
GGCCATGCTAAAAGTCGATCCGACTCTCGATACTCCATGTCTAGGACCTGTGGGCGTCGAGACATTATCTCCTAGTTATCCCTAAAAGTGGGGGATAACATCTGGCTCCAACTCGGGGACATGTGCTCATCGTAGAGCGCATGAGAACCTCAGCATCTTTGGCATAACCTGTTTACCTGCTTGATTTCAGTAGCAATTATTAGTAACCGATTGGGGTGGTGATACCACCCCAATATATATATATATATATATAGATAGATAGATAGATAGATAGATAGATAAGACTGAAATAAATCAATCATAAATGTGAATGTAAAGCAAACTATTCTAATATGCAATGCAAATGGTATAGTACATGAATGCAAAAATTCCTACCAACTTACCTACACTTACCTGTAAAGTCAGGTTTCCGCACCTTGGTGGGGTTTGAGGAGGTGCCCGCTGATCGGTAATGGGCTCCTTCTTCCTTCCAAACTGGACAAGTAATAAGAGTCCTCAACTGATTCTCTTCCAACTTTGAAAGGTCCGTGCCAAGATTGAGTACTTCCTTTGACATGAGTTGGCTCCCCCTTTTGGGTATCCCACTTCCACACTATGTACCCTTCCTTGTATTTTCTGATCTTGTATTTGGTTGTTCCTTGAACAACCTTGGTGTATTGTGCAGAGGGAGGGGGGTGGGATTCTGCTGTAAACACTTCCTGTTGGGAAGGATGAATCTGTACGTTATCTTCTGCCTTTTTTAGTATCTTCACAGTCCCAGCTTCCTTGTCTTTGTATTTGTCTAGGAGTTGTTGGCATTCCTCTTTCTTAGGCCATTGAATCTGATCAAAGTCTTCGTCTGTTGTAAAAGGCATATCATTTGGGGAAAACTGATGAAGACTTTGTATGATTTCGTCATGCGCTTTGTCATCTTTGATGGGATCACTAGGCTCTTGCACATGAGTTGTAGTCATAGGTACATTTGGTAGACGACCAATAGTTCCATCTTTCAAAGGTATGTTCACATAACTGAGGTCCATCTCAAGAGTAGCTCCCAGTTTTGAGGCAAACTTCCTAGACAATAACATCCCCCATACATTTGGGACGTCCACGACCACTATGTCCATGTGAACGACTTTCTCGGGGTATTTTTTCAGGCAAACTTCGACATTCTGAATCACCCCATGTGTGGGTATGGCTTCAGATTCAAAGCCACACACATTCCTATAAGGTCGTGTGACTTTCAACCCTATTTGTTGCATGACCTTGAGGGACATCATGTTAGCACTAGCCCCTGAATCTAGCATGCAGTTGTTGAGGCTCTTGTTATTCATTATCAAGCTCATGAAGAAGGGAGGATGTTCATCGTATTGAACCTTGAAGTGATCATCTTGCAACATGATAGGAAGGTCCATGGGTCCATCTGATCGTTGAAATTTTTTGTCAAATCGTTCTTTTACAGATGGCACCTTAATGACTTCTTTCAGGGGGATGGTTACATGCATCTTGGATAGTGCCCCTTCAAAGTCGAAGTTCAAGTCAACCCTTTCAGTTTTGGATGTCTTAGGGAGAAGTATATCCAAAGGTGGGGGTTTTGTCTGGGCAGCCAAAGGAATGGTAGAGGTAGGTTGGTTCAACTTTTTTCTTCTGTACACATGGAATTCTTGTTTTTTCAACTTCTTTTGCTTCTTGGTCCAGGTTGTTTATTATTGCCATCCTAGCCAACCTGGCTGCTTCTTTCATGCCCTCCTGATGCTCTTGAGCGGTGATATTTATTTGAGGGCCTTCTATGATATGGCCTATATTGTTCACTTGTTGATGGCCATCATTATTATAAGGACATTCATGCTCCCAATGTGCTTCACTGCATTGTAAACACCAAGGATTTTCATCCACAACATTCGTAGGAGCTAAGGTGTTTGGAACCTCTTGGTCATTCTTTGGTTTATAGAATTGGTTCTCCTTTTGGAATTGACCTTTGTATGGGACCCTAGGTGCTTGGCTCTGGGACCTTTCCAAGTTGACAATTCTACTCATTATTAGCTCTTGATTTTTTATCATGCCATCCGCAATAGCTTGTAGTTTTTCCATGCTGGCTCAAAGGTCAGAAGTAGGCTCGGTATTGTGGACTATCCTTGGTTTAGTGTCTATTTTTCCCCTTGGATTTGCGAAAGGCTCAATCTTAGATGAATGGAGGTTGGCCTCAATCTTGGTAGCCAACTCTTGAGCTTCTTGGATTGATTGGGGGTTTTTGTCCCTGAGAAGATACCCTAGCTGGCCAGTGAAAGACTTGGTGTAAATATAGACAAGAGAATTATCGCTTGGATGATGGCTTACGGGGATCTTATGCAACAAAGTTTCAAACCTAGTGTGGAATTCTCGAATGGATTCATTTTCATGTTTCCAAAGGGAGTTCAATCTGGTAGGAAGCATGTTGGGGTCTTCTTTGATACTCCATCTCTTGAGAAAGGCTTCTTCTAGTTTGTCCATGGTTTTAATGCCGCCATCGGGAAGACTGAGATACCAACGCCTTAAAGCATCAAAGAGGGTAGCGGAGAACAATTTCATGACTAGGTCTTCAACATCATCACTAATGGGGTGAAGCTGAAAAAAGGCCCAGAAATCTTGGTAGCCAACTCTTGAGCTTCTTGGATTGATTGGGGGTTTTTGTCCCTGAGAAGATACCCTAGCTGGCCAGTGAAAGACTTGGTGTAAATATAGACAAGAGAATTATCGCTTGGATGATGGCTTACGGGGATCTTATGCAACAAAGTTTCAAACCTAGTGTGGAATTCTCGAATGGATTCATTTTCATGTTTCCAAAGGGAGTTCAATCTGGTAGGAAGCATGTTGGGGTCTTCTTTGATACTCCATCTCTTGAGAAAGGCTTCTTCTAGTTTGTCCATGGTTTTAATGCCGCCATCGGGAAGACTGAGATACCAACGCCTTAAAGCATCAAAGAGGGTAGCGGAGAACAATTTCATGACTAGGTCTTCAACATCATCACTAATGGGGTGAAGCTGAAAAAAGGCCCAGAAATTGTTCATGTGTTCTTCAACACTGATTGCATCGGTACCGGTAAACTTAGGCAACCACTTGTCATACTTGGGTGGCATTTGACTAGGGTAGCCTGGTATGGCTAACATGTCTAGTGGCTTGAAGAGACTGGATGACCATTGTCTTTGATTAATGCCTAGGTTTGTTGTATTGGTCTGAGTTGCTGAGCTAGACATGGTTTTCAAAGGAAGGCTCCCTCCAAAAAGTGATTTTACAACAGGAGAGTTTCGGGGATGCTTTCTTCTGAAGCCTTGAGGAGGATTATTGTACCTCCTTGCAGTTTGTGGAGTCGCCAGATAATTTGCTTGAAACTATCAAAAAGATAAGGGAAAACACCCAAAGTGGAGTCACCAGGTAAGCTTGTAAGATAAAGACTCTAGAGGCAAGGCTACCGAAAAGCGTCGTCTGAGGAAGGTTTGACTCAGTGTTCCTCGACAATGGCGCCAAAATGTTATCGCACAGTTTGTAGTTTGGACAGTAGTTGGATGATAAGAGGTCAAACTGGCATAACTGAACCAATCCCACCCACTGTCACCTCGATGGAAAGGTTCTTTCTATTTAGGGAGGTAAAGCCCAGGGGAGACGTCCAAGGTAACTTGGGTTTTTGAGAAGGCAAGAGGTTTTAGCAAGGCTAAGTGATAAAGATCCCCCTCACAAGTTACCACTTGATCAGAAAGTCCTGGCTTATAGCTAATAAATATAGCTGGAAGTAATAACCAATAAGATCTCCTACCTGAGAACAAGACAACAATAGAACGATGCATATGCAAGCTTGCTTGCTGGTTAGTACTTCATATAAACAATGAATTTCTTGAATATAATCAATTGAGTAATAAATATTGACGAAGTTAATGTCTGCATAATAGCAACGATTACAATATTACTTCTCAATAAATGCTAAAGAAAACTTGGCATTCAGTGTGACAAATTAACACTTCATAGATAATGCCTTAAACAACCATTCAATTGCTTTCAAAGTGAAATGATAGCTGCACAAAGGTATTTGTAGCACAATAAAGATGACAACATCAATGAGTTAGTAGGGTTAGTCTTAGGCTAGGGTTAGGGAGATTAGTAATTGTTCAAAGTGTTTGATTGAAGTTGTGATCAAGTTACTCAAGACAAAGGAGGCCTTTGATCAGTGCCTTATGAGGGTAGATGGAGTCAAAAGAAGAGGACGCAAAAGTTGAAGGATAAAGTGAAAGTGTAAAACATAAGGACAAGAGGGTTAAACCTTGAGGTGTTGCTATGGCAAGGCCTCAAGGATGACACCCTAGGGGGGAGAGGCTCACTTTGGTGTAGGGGAACTAGGCCTCAGTGCTCTCTCCTCCTTCCTTAGCTTGATGGCAACGACTAGCTTGAATAATGTTTGATAAGAGGTAAGACAAGAGGGTTTGTAAGCAACGTGTTGCTAAAGCAAGGCCTTACTAAGCAAACCCTAGGGAAAATCGACTCACCAAGGTGTAGGCGAACTAGGCCTTGATGCGTTTTCTCCTTCTTAGCTCAACAAATAAGAAAACAGCTAGTAGGGAGAAAAGGGATGGAGTGTTGCTAAGGCAAGGCTCTATCCTCTTCTATAAATGGCTCAAAACCTTGATGGGGACATGAGACAATGACCTTCAATGTGTGCTTGTCACCTAGGGTTTATTCCGCAAATTATAACAATAGATGCCAGAAAATAATATTACAACCATTCAATTAAGAAGTTTTGCAGAAATTCACTTTCATTTAACCAATAAATCACATAGCAAACCCTAGTTGTAACACCTTCCACCAAGAGAAATGCCAATATAAGTCCAAAAATGTCTTCCTTCAACAAGTGTGCCTCCCAATTTCAGCCAAGAACTCCAAGAGTGGCGCAAATTTCAGACCTCAATAATGAGTGAGTGAAAGATGATGAAAAAATGAAGATAAAAACCCTCAATTTATACCTTATCATGAGCTAATTTTACTTTTTAGGTCATGAAAAAGGCCGACAAGGCCAAAATACTAAAATCATATTGTTTTACATTAAATGCTTAAAATAAAACCCTAATCAAGCAAAAGAGAGACGTCATCCCCTCTCTAGGGTGACGTTAGCCCCTTCTAGGGCAAATGCCGCCTCCAGGAGCAAAACGTTAGCCCTCCTTGGGCTTCTGCAAGCTGCCACACATGCCAAACTGCCCTGTCCATCTGCCAAAGCGTCCATGAAGCAAGGATGACATCATGGATCTCATAGATGACGTCCTAGGCCTTCCAAGGCCAACGTTCCACTGAAAAGGAGACAACCCCCCTAGGTCAAACTCTGCCCGGTTGCCTCTCTGCCCGGTTGCCTCTGCAAGACGTCGTCCCTCTCTCCTGTGCAAATCCCTATGTCCTGTCTCTGCTCCTTGCTGGGGTTTCAACATCCATCGGGTGGGCTCTTCAGCCCCATGGAGGTTTGAACTGATCATCTCCCCATGTGTACCTGTCCAACATGGTACCTGTACGTCGGACATGTTCCTGCACATCAACAACTACGCCCTCCATGGGCTCATAAGTCACAGGGATCATAGTAGTGTCAATCACATCTCATTATCAATATTATTAAACATGTGCATAAAACCCCTATTACCCCAGTTAAAAGCTCAAAGACATTATACAAGCCTGCAATACAAGTCTGGGCAAAGTGACAGGGTGTCCTATTGGGCTAGTGTCCACTGGAAAAGGAAAGTTCTCAGAAAAGACTAAATCTAAGCCATGTAAGTGGGTGATGTGGATAAGGGATGTCCTGACAATGGGTGCAGTGGGAGCAGGGGAATGTAAAGTTTTACCTGTGCGTGCCTTTGTAGAAGGCGAGCTGCACCTGTCCTGGATGCAATTTTTTCCAAGCCCAATTGATGCCTTTTATTCTTTATTCTTATTGTTTTTTCTTCAAGAAGCTAATCAGGGGACATTGCCCTGGCATGGTGACCAGTGGTGGCAACGTTACCCACAAGTACTTTCACAGAAATGAGAAGGCTGGCTCGTGATGAGACCCCCTTTCTCTTGGCCATGCAACCAAGAGTCACTACCCTGGCGTGGTAACCAGATGCTAGTAGTGTTATACTGCTAGGTACCCATGGACCTAATAGGCTGGCTCGTGATGAGACCACCTATCCACTGACTAGGTCTTATTTTTATTATTTTTTTATGGGTCCCTCTTGTTTCTTGCTGAGAAGCCCTTTACTTCTTTCTTGGGGATCCCTGGGGGAAGCATCTCGAGGTTCTATTTTTAGGCTTTTATCTTTTTCCATCTTTCTTTTACCTTTTGGGCCTTTAGCCCCTTCTTCCCACGAAGTAAGGTGCAACCCAAAAATGATTGGCCAACCCAGTGCCCCGACAAGTGTAATGGGATAGATGAGCGGGATGCAAGATGAAAAGGTGATGCTATGACGGGAGCAGACGATGACTCTTTAGTAATCCCCCCAGTGGCAAAACAAAACCTACGGACACATGCTTACTAGGACATCCTGTCATTCCCCCCAGATATGGTCAAGTGGGCAAGTATAAGATCCAAGCATTCATTAGAAACAAAAGGAATTAAATGCACATATTCAAAGGTTTTGAGGATTAGAGTGACACATACCATGATACCCGGACTCATTACCTCATGGAGCAAGAACCATTTCTGACACAAAACTAAGCCAATGGTGATGGATGTTGCTGCTGCTGGCAAAGTAGAGGAACTGAAAGGGAGAAAATATGGGCCTGTTATTGCACAGTTTGTAGCTAGGTCAAAAAGGCTAAAGGATAGAGGTCAAACTGGCGTAACAAGAACCTTCCCCACCCAATGTCACCTCAATGGGGAGGTTCTTTCTATTTAAGGAGGTTAACCCAGGGGAGACGTCCCCGGTAACCTGGGGTTTTGAAGAGTTTAAAGTATAAAATTCAAGGGAAAGTTCCTCCTCACAGGTTACCACCAAGGTCAGAAAGTCCGGCTAATCATCCAATAAATGAAGTGTATGCCCAGATGAGAACACCTGCCCGGAACAAGACAATAGCAAATAATATATGCAAGCTATAATTCAGTGGGTTAGTACTTCATGTGGCTATCTGACAATAATATATAAGCAATGAAACAACATATATTAATGGGATCAACGTTTTATCAATATAGCAATGTAGAAGTATCAATTCACCAATAACTATTGAGATGATGTAGCAAACAATATATTCAATCAATCATTTACTCAATAAATGCCTTTAACCATCATCTAATTGCTAATTATCAAAATTTGCTGCGTGAAGATGGAATAACCAACTATGACGTCAGCCTAGTTAGGGTTAGCTTAGTTAGTTAGGGTTTCAAAATTCAAAGTTTTGAGAGTTGGTTTGAGCACTATCACTTCAACGTTGTAAGTCTAAGATCAGTGCCTAAGGGTATATGGAGTCATTGAAGGAGAGGACGCAAGGTTGAAGGAGTAATAGGCTAAAGACAAAAGGGAAGGGTTCTAGAGTGCTGCAATGGCAGGGCCCTAGAATCAAAACCCTAGGGGAAGGAGGCTCACTCCGACGTTGCTTAAGCAAGGCCTCATGCTCTTTCCTCCTTCTTTAGGTCAAACTTGGCAAAACTGCTAGCATATGAGAAGAGATAAAACAAGAGGATCAAGTGAGGGAGAGTGTTGCAATGGCAAGGCTCTATCACTAAAACCCTAGAAGATGGACGACCCTAGGTGTAGATAACCTAGGCCTGGGACGTCACCCTCCTTTTAACCTTTAAAATCAAAGCTAGCTTAAGGGAAGAAGTG
>JASDQU010243313.1:24782-39771 GCA_032191745.1 Picea mariana | reverse complement strand
TAGTGTAAGATCCAAGCAGTCATCAGAAATGAAAGGAACCTAATGCATATGTAAGAAGGTTATAACAATCAAATATGACACATACCATGATACCTCAGACCTATTACCTCATGGAGCAAGAGTCCTCTCCGATGCAAGCCCAGGCCGGTGGTGATGGAAGCTGCTCCTGCTGACAGGACAAGTCTGGCTGAGAAGAAGAAAGATTGGCCCTCCAGGGCCATGCTCAAGTCAATCTCGCTCTTGGTACTCCATGTCTAGGACCATGTGGGCCTCGAGACATGATCTCCTAGTTATCCCTAGATATCGGGGATAACACAACCAAAGGTCACTGCCTTGGCATGGTAACCAGATAATGGCAATGTCATACTGCTAGGTGCCCGTGAGCATAATAGGCTGGCTCGTGATGAGACCCCCTATCCTCTTGGCTAGGTCTTGTTTTGTTATTTTTTTTCAGGTCCCTCTTATTTCTTGCTGAAAGGCTTTTTATTGCCTTCTCGGGGATCCCTGGGTGAGGCATCTCTAGGTTTCATTTTTTTTTATGTCTTTTATCTTTTACCAGCTGCTTTTACCTTCTAGGCCTTTAGCCCCTTCTTCCCACGAGATAAGGTGTGACCCCACAAACAGATCATCCTAATGTTCGAACTAGGGGAATGGGGCAGATGAGTGGGAGATAAGATGTAAAAAGTGATGATATGATGGGAGCGGACGATGGTCGTTCAAAAATCCCCCTGGTGGCAAACCAAAACCTATGGGTACAAGCTTGCTAGGGTACCCTGTCAATCCCCCCAACCATGGTCAAGTGGGTTAATGTAAGATCCAAGCAGTCGTCAGAAATAAAATGAATTTGATGCATATATCTAAAGGTTATAATGATCAAATATGATACATACCATGATACCTGGACCAATTACCTCATGGAGCAAGAGTCTTCTCCGATACAAGTCCAAGCCAAAGGTGATGGATGCTGCTGCTGCTGACAAGACAAATCTGATGAAAGAGAAGAAAGATGGGCCCTCCAGGGCCATGCTCAGGTCAATCCTGCTCTCGGTACTCCATATCTAGGACTTGTGGGCCTCGAGACATGATCTCCTAGTTATCCCTAGAAATCAGGGATAATAGGGCCCTCCAGGGCCATGCTAAAAGTCGATCCGTCTCTCAGTACTCCATGTCTAGGACTTGTGGGCTTCGAGACATGATCTCCTCGTTATCCCTAAAAGTGGGGGATAACGGGCCCCCTTCTTCTGTTCCAATAACAATTGCATCTTTTATGGATTTTCCTTTAGGCCACATGAGGACTTCACCATCTATAAATGCAACCCTGAAGCCTTTCTTATCTAAGGCTTAGATAGAAAGTAAGTTCTTCGTCAAACCTGGTACATATAGTACATCCTTCATCTTCATTGGGGTCCCTGAATCAAGTTTATAATTGGACTCTCCTACTCCTTTGATAGGGTACTGGTAATGTTCTCCAAGTGTACCTTTCTGGGGAAAGTTCTTTTTTGTAAGGCTAGAGAGAATGTCTTTTTGACCTGTCATGTGCTTGGAAGCACCACTATCTATGAGCCACGTATCCTCACTAGGTGACACTGATCCAGAGAGGGCAGAGATTAAGACATAGTCTTCAATCTTTTCTTTAATCATCTTTGTGGGTGGTCCTTCATCTTCAACTGTATGGGCATGGTATCTTTTGTTCTTCTTCTTGTATTCTTCTCTTCTAGTTGGACAATTCTTAGCAATATGTCCCATCTTGTCACAATGGTAACATTGGTAGGATGAGAAATCCTATTCTCTTCTTTGACCTTTCTGAAACTTTTGGAATCTCCTTGGAGGGTGAGATTCTTTATGGATGAATTTATTTGGGGAGTGAGACTCCTTATGTGGGTGGGTCTCTTTCTTGAAGTGAGGCCTTCTCTTTTCGCCTTTAGTATGAGTAGCTAGAGCTTGATCGTCATCCCTTAATAGTACTGCTTCTTGGTTAGCTACTCTTACTTCTTCTTGAACACATTCTTCCCAAAGACTGTCAAATTGTAGTTTTTCTTTTCTGGCACAAATGGTTTGGATGAATGCATCCGAAGGTCTTTGTTATTGCGCAATTTGTACTTTCATAGTAGAAAAGGTCAAAGGGGAGCAAATTGGCGTAACGGGAGACTATCCTATCACTGTTACCTCAATAGGATGTCTCTTTCTATTTTGGGTGGTAGGCGCAGGGGAGACGTCCCCGGTGACCTGGGGGTTTGAGAAAGCAAAGTCAAAGTGGCTAGATAAAGATCCCCTCTCACAAGTCACCATCGATCAGAAAGTCCGGTTTTTATAACCAATGAAGAGATAATATGTCAAAGTGTACCTGCTTGGAACAAACCAACAAGAAACTATATATATTTGCAAGTACACTTGCTGGTTAGCAGTTCATAAAACCATAGACTTTCTCAATAAAAGCAATTGGCTGAATATGATGAAGTAAATAAAAAATTATAACAACAATATTTATAAGGCAATACTTCACATTAAATGCCTTGCAATAGCTTAAAAAATGACTAAGAATCATTAACCATTGAAATCATAATACTAGCGTTTGTTGGAAGCAAACAAGACAATGATTAAATCATCCTTTTCAATTGCTTTCACAAGCTTTTCATGCTGCATTTAATGGCTGTAGCTTACTTTAGTAACAACAACAATATTGTTTGTAGGTTAGGCTATTCTAGGGTTAGAAGAGGCTAGTAGGATGCTCAAAGAATAGGTTTTGATGGTTGTTTTGATCAATTACTCAAAGGAGGACTTAGACTAGTGCTTTAGGGAAAATGGAGTCAATGAATATGACAACAAATGTTGAAGAACATGATAGTAGGAGAGTTAAGGACAAGAGAGGTTGATAGATTGGAGTGTTGGTAACCCAAGGCTCCAATTATCAAACCCTAGGTGAAACTAGCTACTAAGGTGTAGGTAACCCTAGGCCTTAGTAGAATTTACTCCCTCCTTAACTCAAAGATGAAGCAAAAAATCGGCTAAGATGAAGCAATGGATGCTTAAGGTGTTGCAATGGCAAGGCCTTAGCACATGCTTCAAGAAAAATGGTCTTTTGACGAGATCTAGTAGGTGAAGGCTTTTGAAGCTAGGACAATAACATGTGCTAGTCTTCCTAGGGTTTAGTCAAGCAATTTCATAATCTTTAATGTAAATGCAAGAGCAATAAACTATAACCATTCAATTAAGAAGAATTGTAGAAATATCACTTACATTCATCAAGAATAATCATGAAAAACGCTAGTTGAACACTTCCACCAAGAAACTTGTCAAAATACTCCAAGATTTAGCCTTTCTCGACAAGTAATTTCAGCCAAGAAACCCTAATGAGGGCGCAAATTTCAGTCCTCACAAGTGTGAGTGAAAGATGATCAAAATAAGAGTGATTTTCCCCTTATTTATACAGTTACAATGACCAGAATTAGGTCAAAAAGGCTGACATGACCTATTACACATAATATCCAGTTTTTACATTAAATGTCATAATTAAACCCTAAAACAAGCTATAAAAGTGACGTCATGCGCTTTTAGGGTGATGTTAGGCCCTCTTTGGGCAACGTTGGCCTCCTGGAGAAAAACGTTAGGCCTCCTTGGGCCTTAGGATCTTGCCACACATGCCACTTTGCACACAACTGCCTCCAAAACATCCAGAACGCTGGGTGACCTGGGTGACGTCATGGGCCTTCCAAGGCCTACATCATGGTGAAAAGAGCACAACCCCCTGAGGTCCAGGCCTACCAGATTGCCCCTGGTGAAACATCCTCCTCTCTCTCTGTGCAATCCTCTGATCTGTCTCTTCCCCTAGTTGGGGTCTCAGCATCCATCTGGTGGGCTCTTAGCCCTATGGAGGTCGAAACTAATCATCTCCCCATATGTAGCTGTCCATCGGGTGTGGCCCTGCAACATAAAAAAATACTCCCTCCATGGGCTCATAAGTAATAGGGATCATAGCAATGTCAATCACATCTAATCATCAAGTTATTTAAACATGTGCATGAAATCCCTTTTACCCGGACAAGTGCTCAAAGACGTTATGCTATTTTACAAGCAAATTTTGGGGGGGATGCCAGGACGTCCTATTGGGATAATGGTCATTGGATGTGGGATGTTCTCGGGTGAAGTCAAATCTAGGCCATGTGAGTGGATGAGGTGGTAAGGGATGTTTGGGCAATGGGTGCAATGATAGCAGGGAAATGTATGGCTTACCTGTGGGTTCCTCTGAAGAGGGTGAGTTGCACGTTGTCATGGATGCAAATGTTTCCAAGCCCATTCATATCTTTTATCTTTTATTCTTTATTGCTTTCTCTTTCAAGAGACTAATTTGGGGACACTGCCCTAGCGTGGTGACCAGTGGTGGCAATGTTACTCACAATCATTTCACGGAAATGAGAAGGCTAGCTCGTGATGACACCCCCTTTCTCTTGGCTATGCCACCAAGAGCTACTATCCTGGCGTGGTGACCAGCTGTTGGTAGTGTCATACCGCTACATGCCCATGGACCTAATAGGTTGGCTCGTGATGAGACCCCCTATCCTCCAACTAGGTCTTGATTTATTATTTTTTATGGGTCCCGTTGCCGTCCTAATACACACTTGGGGTAACGTGGAAGAAACCTTCAATCCACTTAGTGTGTCCTTGGGGGCAAGTCTCGAGTCAAGGTGCTGTCACCTAATCCTCATCTCCTCTGTCTAGGCCAACTCCCAGCGAAGCCAATGGGGGGTAGTCCCTATAAAAATAAACTAAGGCTTTCTAAACTAAGAAAGAAAGAACATTTATTCTAGGAGTTTATTGCTTGAAATAAAACTTGATCAACTAACCTTTATCATTCACCATCATCATAATCAAAAGTACTTGCTTATAAACATGCATATATCATCTTCAGATAATCAAATACGATACTTGTCCATGAGCATGTGTATATATATATATATATATATATATTATCAAAGGATACAAGATCTGCAAGACTTAAGCATAAAAGTTAGATAGAATGCATAAATGTAAAGACTGCTCACATGAAAGATAGATCACTCAAAGCATGAATGATATTGCTCGCATAAGACAAAGATAGATAGATAGTATGTTTTAACTAGTGCCTTAAAGGGAGTCATGGGTAGTGTAGATTGGAGATTTTATTAAGGTTAATTTTGTAATTAATTAGTGAAAGTGTTTGGCCCCTTAGGAAGCTTGTTCTTTGCTTGGACTTGCTGAGAATTTACCGAAACCCAATGGTTTCACCAGTAAATTCACCGAAAGCGCTAGATGTCCAACATGGCGAATCGTCTTACTTCGCAGGTCGCTTTCAGGCCTTTTCCTCCCAATGAACTCACAATCTTAAAGGATTTCCCTATTATACTAGCAAGGTTCAATTACTTTGATGAAAATAAAAGATGGATCATACACCCTGCTTTGAAATATTGAGGCACTTGTGCAAACACTTTGCAAGAAAGAAAGAGATGAATTGCAACACATAAAATTATATACCCTGCTTTGAAAGATTGAAAGAGAGATCAACAAGATATTGCTAAACACTGTCATTGCAAAATTGAATGAAGAAGAATCTACTTGAAATTAAACATTGCATGAAGATCTAAGCATTAGTTTAACATGCATGAAGTTAGAGTGTTTGTAGTGTGTTTGATATTGCTTGATTTGTGTAGTTGATTATTAGATTTGAGTATGCACAACTTTACGAAAAGAAGACAAACCACAACACCAATCTCCTTAAGGGGATGAAGAAACTGGGCACAAAGGCCCGCTTTTATTACTTATTACAATGGAGAACTTTAGTGTTCTCTTTAAGCTTTTAGCTCTTTTGGAAGAAAAGGGATCCTTATTGATGGATCTTTTTGAGAAGTACAAGAAGAAAGAAAAGAGAAGAGACACTTCGTTTTGAGGAAGTTACAACCCCCCAGGGTCGTTGAAAGTCTTGATTTTCGCCCAATACGGACAAAATCTCCTCTTGGGTCTGTTTTTTCTACAACAAAACAGCCAACAGATCAAGTTAGAAAAGATAGAAAGAAGCTTTAAACAAAAAAAAAATTTATCAAAATTTTTAGAAATTATTCCAAGGCAAAAAATTGAAAATTTTGGGGTTTTTTAAGGGTTTAAACAATCCTAACTTAGGCTCTCTTAAAGGATTTCTGTTTGCTGTTTTGGGACAGTAAACATACATTCCCTAAACAACTTGATAAACAATTTAAATTAAGCAAGAAACCTTGATATGAAACTTAGGTAAAAAGACCAAGTAAAAAGCTTCAAAAATCACCTAGATCTACCTTTAAAATGACAAATTATAATCAGATCTAGGAGACACATGCATGCAGCCTTTAAATGTTTGGAAATAAAGTATTGGCTTATCCTAACTTGCATGCAATCAAAAGGAAAGAGTAAGGAAGAGAGATTTATCGATTTATGGAGCTTTCGTATGAGTCTAGAACTTTGGGCTATGGGGTTCTCTTGGTAATGGACAAGAGGGTGCTTGATCTCATAAACTTTGGACGGTAACAATGGAAGCCACCATTCGCCAATCCTCCTTCTTGAATAACCTGTAATTAGACGCTTCAATCCTGCAAACAATTGTTAAAGGCATTCCCTACACACATAACTCACCAAAACATGTTAGATTTAACCTAAAATATAACATGCATTTAGGAATCTATGGAGCAAGTAAAGGCAATAAGAAAAATCAACCTAGATATTTCTTACCTAATCATATGACAACATACCTATTAGGCTTTAACAATTGAGCATCAAATCAAAACTAAAAACAATACATGTTACCTCATAAACCATTTGTATTGAGACAAAGCCACCACACATAAGTCCACACCAAAATTGCTCCAAAGACTTCTTTTATTCCAATGCTTGCAAAATGTTACAATAACTTCTTCACCCAAGACTAAACTAACAAATGAGGAGGTCGAACCTCTCTTAAATAGAAAATGGAGGTGATAATCCCTAGATAGTGCATGTGCTAGGGTTAGGGTTTAGGAGTAGGGGAAGCATGGGTAATGGAGGAGTTAAGTATGAGTGGCGCACTTAGATGAGAGGGAGATGCGTGGGGTGAAGGGTGAGTGGACTAGGAGAGAGTGGAGGTGTTGGTAGGTGAAGGGGAGTGAACTAGGAGAGAGTAGGAGTGAGGCGTGAGTTAAGTGGGGCGTGGGCCACATGAGAGATGTGCTAGGGTTTAGGTGAGGCACCACTTAGGATGGGAGTTGAGTCCCTTAGTTGGAGACTACTCCCTAACTCCAAGTTAGCTAATTAGGTCGACCTTCTCATTAGTTAACTCACTTTAGCCTTGAGTTGACTAAAGACACAAAAAACATGTCTAAAACATGTTCTCTAGTTCTCCTAAAATTTAGGAGACTTAATTAATTACCCCTTTTCCATATTTTTCGAGTAATATTGACTTTTTTAGTGATAATAATCACTTTTTAGTCTCGAAAGATGGGAAATAGGGGTTTACATCATACTCTGGACTGGAAAACGACTGTAAATATGGCATCTGACAATGTTTTGATGCTATGTTTTTTACATTTATTGACTCATAATTAATTAATTCCAATTTTACGGGAATTTAATTAATTCACTAAAAGTTTAAAAAAAACCTATCAGACTTAGCCGCAATTTCCAAATGACTCAGACACAATGTTCTAGTATGAGCTTATATACATTCTGACACTAGACATTGGATTTTTCATGCCGAGACCTGCTTGTCAACACATACTCCGGCTTTGGAGCAAGTCTTTTTCTAAGTGAAAAAACTTTGAAATTATTTAATCACTCACTAAGGCAAGCAGAAAAAATAATTAACAAGTAAAAAAACACTTTGAAGTATGTGCCCACTCCTAGATCAAGGGTGGCCAATAGCCTTTTACAATATCTCATACTTAGGACATTTATTACAATGGTGGAAATAGGGGAAAAGGGGCCCTTTTAAGGCCTGCTGAATCACTGAAATCTGCATATATCAGCATTGCTTGCTCATTCTCTGGCGGCTCTTCAGAAATCCAGCTTGTTCAAACTGGTGGATAGCAGGTCCCTCTGTTTCTTGCTGAGAAGCTTTTTGTTGCTTTCTCGGGGATCCCTGGGCGAAGAATCTCAAGGTTTCATTCTTTTGGCTTTTATCTTTTGCCAGCTACTTTTACCCTCTGAGCCTTTAGCCCCTTCTTCCCACAAGGTAAGGTACAACCCTTAGATATTTGGCCAACCCAATGCCCGAACCAGTGTAATGGGATGGATGAGCGGGAAAAAGATGGAAGGTGGTAAGTATGGTGGGATCGGACGATGGCCTTTCATGAATCCCCCTAGTGGCAACTCAAACCCTATGGGTACCAGCTTACTAGGGCATCCTGTCATTCCCCCCAGGTGTGGTCAAGTGGAAAGGCATAAGGTCCAAGCACACGTTAGAAGTAAAAGGAATTAAATGCACATATCCAAAGGTTTTGAGGATCAGAGTGACACATACCATGATACCCGTACTCATTACCTCATGGAGAAAGATCCATTTCTGCTACAAGACCAGGCTAGTGTGATGGATGCTGCTGCTGTGGACAAAGTGGAGGCGCTGAAGAAGAAAAGGATGGGCCCTCCAGGGCAATGCTCAAGTTGATCTGGCTCTCGGTACTCAATGTGTAGGACCTGTGGGCCTCGAGACATAATCTCCTTAGTTATCCCTAGGCTAGGGGATAACAGTCTTGTCAGACCATTAAGAGCTGTCATTATGAGTTCATCTTCATCTAGGGTATCTCTAATTGCTTCTAGTTGTTCCTTGAATTGAGAGATTCTAGAGAAATATTCATGAACTGTTTCTCCTTTCTGCATCTTTGTATTCTTGAGTTGAGTTCTCAAGTTCATCTTCTGGTTAATGTTTCTTCCTTCATACAATTTGGTTAAGGCATCAAAAATTTCTTTTGGGGTATCTTTATATGCCACTTGAGGGATCAAGTGATCTTTGATAGAGTCTGCAATGATTCTTTTGGCCCTAATCATGTCCTTCTGGTACTTTTCTTTAACTGTAGCATTTGTAGGTTTTGGTACATTTTCTTTGATGAATCTTGCTAGGTCATTCTCTTCAAGAATGAGTGCAATCCTTTACTTCCAGGCACAGAAGTTATTCACACTTTCTAACTTGTCAACAAGCTTGGTTCTTGTAGACATCTTGACCTGATGCTGGGAAATTGACCAAAAATGAAAGTGCTCAATATTTAGATCTGAACTTACCAGGAGGTGTGCTTGGTTGAGGCGAGTAGCCTGATGCAGTCAAAATTTTGAAAATCCGACTTTTACCCCTTGAAACTGAGCTTGCGCATTTTTGGACTGGTACTTCTGGTATTGGTTCAGGTTTCTTGGTTTTTTGGTACCAGTGAAAACTAGGGTTTTACATTTCGGGAGGTCTGTCCACTAGAAAAGTGCGCTCAAGCTGCCAATGAGCTCACTAGGCTAGGGCACACTTCCTTGATAAGTTTTAGGTTGAAATTCCTCCTTAGGTTTCCTGGAGCAAAACCATCATTGTTAGTGAAGGGCTCCTTAGAGTAAGCTAAGGGCTTCTAATCTCACATTAGACTCCTATAAAAGGAGAGGAGGAGATTGTGACATCTTAGGATGACATCATGGAGTTAGCATAAGTGAGTAAACACTTGTGCTAGGAGGATGACAATTTTAGCAAGGAGATTTCTGCACCTAGGCAATCTAGCCTAGGGTTTTTGGACATTTATTTTTCTGTTCTTGGTAGGTAGCCCACGTGTGAGGCAAGGATGCAACAAAGAAGAATGGACCGGACGTTGTTAGACCTCAATAATAAAATTTTACTCCATATGCCTTGTCATAAAGATGTTTAACCAACCCAAGAGATTGTGCCCTAGAGAAGTGTGCCCTCCTCTCCTTGAAACAATAAAATATTTGATGCCTTGGTAACTGTGCACAAAAGGTGGGGCACACCACTAGAAAGCCTCAACCAACTTCAACTAACCCCTTTAAATGTGAAAAGGAAGCTTATGAGGTTTGGTGCCCAAGCTACTAACCTTAATCTTGATAAATTAGATTAATTTAATCATTGAACAATTAAATCAACCTCAACATGTGTGTTCAAAGGTGAATGCTCAAATATAACCATAGTCCCTCTCCCAATTAGTCACCAACATATTAAATCACCATGAACATGTTTGCCAGTGAGGGGTGCACTCTAATACAGTGTTGTCCCATGTAAATAAAGAATTTCTTGTAAAACTCCATCATGATAAGAGCAAAACATAAAGTCCAACCTAAGGTGCACCGCCACAAAGGGATTATTACATAAAAAAATACTATCTAACCTTAGGACAAGTTAAATCACCATCAAATCATATGTAGTACCCCCCCTCTAACACAAACTTAGGAAATAACTCATCAATGAGGGTGCTAACATCATGAAACACATTCGCCCTAGGTGATGTCTAGCAAATAATACATCTTAAAGTTAAATCACCTAGGAAAATCCCACAAAGGAAACATGAATCGTCCCACCATGGCAACATCATAAGAGAAGGGGACATAAAGAAATCCTAACCCCATGCAATCATCAAGTGTGTCCCCCATCACACTGAAGAAATTTAATGTTCCTAAGGCTGCCCAACACGCCTGTCATGAGACCTCTTGTTGGGCTCTAAGTTGAAGGTACTTTCACATTGTTTTCTCATTGTTTTAAGGACAATTTTCTCGCTGTCCAAAACAGCCACAAAAACTGAACTTTACCCACTCTGAAATCTGCCCTTAAGCTTTGATTTGATGCTCTTTAGTGCCTCTTGTTATAAGGTTTAATGATGGATAGTGTTGCTGTCCGATTTAGCCTTCTTTAACATGCATTAAACATCAAATACACCTCTAGGATCTTTAACAACATACAACGGAAAGTAATAAGCAAACCATGACAAATGAGCACAAGTGATTTTGGTCAATACGACGCTAGAAAAACCCCCATGGGGAAAACTAGTAAGATATATATATTATGGAGATCTCAAAGCAAATGCTACAAGTATACAATCCAAGCTTCTTCTCAAGCTTGCAATGGAGTCCCTCAAACTTGTGCCTCCTAGCCTTTGAACAAAGCACCCTTTGCCTTGGTGTGCCCCCTTCACTTTGCTTTGCCTTGACCTTGCCTTTGCCTTGCCTCTTTCCTTAGACCTTGCGCCCATACTCTAGTGCACCTACTGTCCTTCGCTTGGTGCACACTTCACATAAGTGTGCCCCTTCTCTAGTAAATGCGCCAACCTTCTAGGATGCACCCTCTCACAAGCATATGCACCTCCTCTCTTTGGATGTGCCCTTCTCTATCTTGTGCGACCTCAAGAACAAGTGCCTGCTAGAATTGCGCCCCTACACACAAGGTGCACCCACCATCTAGCTCATGCACTTAGCCTCCATGAAAGCTTCCTCAAGGTAGCTTGTGCCCACCTCAACAAATGCGCCCCTCCTTTATATCTCCAAACCATCACTTCCTCTCTTCCTCTTCACTCAACTCTCTCAAGTGAACAATGAATCTCACTTTACCCTCCTTTGCCTCCTTTAGCCTAATCCTTAAGGCTAACCTAGAAACCAAGGGCTCAGATTAGATCCAAGCCTTTCTCTAAGATGAGTGGATGAGATTAGATCTCATAAACTCACTTAAGTTTCCATAGTTTCACTTTATGTTCATTAATTCATATTTAAGTGAAATTAATGTCACTTTATGACTTAAGTGAATAAAGTCACTTTAGACTTAAGTGAATAAAGTCAAAGTGAAATTATAACATAAAGTACAAGCATGAGGGTAATACTCTTCCCCTTTGTGTTTAGAGACTCACAAACACAAGGGGACCAATTTCGTTGGTACCCAAATCTAAACACTCCCTCTTACCGAGGAAAGTGTCAATCACCCCTCCAATCTTATCCCTGAAATGGACATCGTTGCCCCTTGGCAAGGCCTCAATGAGTAAATTTGCAACTTGCTCATCAAAAGTGGCCTCTGACTCTTATCTGCTTGTCACCATAGCCAAGTGGGACGCAAACCTCTCTGGCACCCTCCTCTCTCTCACCAACGTCTAAGGCTCTCGAACATACTCCTTTGCCTCCTTCAGAGTCTCCTGAAACCATCTCGGTTTCCTCTTTCTTGAAGTAACCTCTGGTTGAGTAGTCTCCTCATGCCTCCGAGTCTCATGCAAAGATCTCTGATCAGTAGTTTATGATCTTGAAGCACTTGCACCAACTGTTTGTAAACTCGACAGCTGTGAACTTGAAACAGTCCCGGGTGGACCAGTCACCCCTGAACTCGGTGTACTCGACACTTGAGGCTGTGTTCCTTGCGAAACATCACTCTGCAATTATGGTGTTGATTTTTCATTAAGCTAGGCTCAAGCATGAAGTTCATTCCAATTTTAACATATTACTTGAACCATAGACAATTGCAGTTTCACCATTAACAATTTGTTGCAACAACCAAGATCACAAGAAGAAATACCATGCACAAGTACACAAGAAGTATCCTGGGAAACCCTTCTCAACAAGGGAAGAAAACCCAACCAATCCTTTGCTATATTCTTCGAGAGAAAGACCTCTCACACCATAAACCTAGCACACAAAAGGGTGCTCACAAACCCTAGAAGGCTAGCGCCCAAGAGAGGTGCGCACTTCAGTCCAAGAACAAATACTTGATGAAATTTCCAAACTTACACTTGTGTTATGTTTCCTCAGTGGGGAATTTACCTTTATTTATAATAGACCGGACATATCAAAAGTAGTGTCTATTGGGACAACAGGGTCGACCTCAATAACTCACAATATAATTAATAATTACCATATTAATTATCTTTCACTTTATGGTGGGGTCGACCTGTACCCTTTACATCATAAGGTTATAGGTAAGTCTGACTCTTGAACAATATAGCAAGGGATCTCATACACCCACTAGTGCTCAACCACTAGGGGCACATCCATCTGTGCTCAGCCACAGGGACGTCCACATCTCTATCTCACTGCGTTTCACAGGAGAATCACACTCACTAGTGCTTAGCCACTAGGATTATGTTCACCTATACTCAACCACAGGCACATCCTACTCAACAGATCTCTTTCTTACTGCGTTTCACAGGAGAATCATCTGGAGTATCACATCATCTCAACTCTCTGCATAGAGGAGACCAGTACATCGTTTCATCTCCGTCTCAGAGAGAACGACACACCCAACTCATGGGCTTCCTCACCCCACACAGGGGCACACAACATTCCATCTCCATCTCAGAGAGGAACCACACACCCATCTCATGAGCTTCCTCACCCCACACAGGGGCACACAACATTCCATCTCCGTCTCAGAGAGGAACCACACACCCATCTCATGGGCACACCCAACTCATGGGCTCTCTTTCAGGTCGACTCACTCAGTCTGTCCTAGAGGATGTCTCACGTAGCTGTAATCATCAACATATGGGACCTCCTCAACTATGTCTCTCGAGTCAAGTGACCTCTTGAAGGCTCTATCCTCCTCGAATCTGACATCTCTCCTCATCACCACTCTCCTCAGTGCTGGAATGTAGATCCTATAGGCCTTTTAGACCTCTGAGTATCCAACTAGCTTCCCTCTCGCTGCAGTGGGATCTAGCTTGTCCTCTTCTCTGAGGGGACTTGAGAGAATGTCGAGCACCCAAATATGCGCAGGTGATCAACATCAAGCTTACTCTCGCTGATGGCCTCCTCAAGAGTCTTCCTTTCCAAATCTCTATGGGGACTCATGTTCTGCAGATAAACTACAATATTACAAGCCTCTGCCCATAAGTTGAATGGCAGTGCCTGATCATGCAACATACTCCTCACTGCACCCACTATCAAGGATGATTTTGTTAATGTTTATGCCATTATTATAGTTCTTTGCATTTCAATAGATAAGAGCATAATAAGAACAAGATCACTGAGAAATACACATTCACAAGAGACACAACATTTATCCTGGGAAACCCTCTAGGGGAAGAAAACCCAACAAAAACTTCCTTATCATAAATAGCTTATACAATGTTCAAGAGGTTACTCAAACCAATACAGATAGTCCTCCCCAAGAGATGCGTCACTCTTCTTCTCCTCTCTCTAACTGGTAATTGCAGCTTGCCTCATAAGATAATGAGCAAGTGAGTTGTGTGTTTAAAGTGAGGCGCTAGCCTCCTATATATACAAGACTGGCATGTGTGAAAGGGTTTCACTGGCAGGGCCGACCTCTCACTCTGGGTGGGTAAACCCACCTTTAATTAATTCTGGGTCTTCAATAATAACTGCTGGGGCCGACTTCTTATTCTGCCTATTACAATTGTCCGATGACCAATCCACAAAAGGGGATTTGGTCCTAATACAATTACCGACATGATTAATCCACAATGGGGATTAATCCTAATAATAAAATAACAATAATAATAAGAATGCTCTTCGCAGTTACATTATTTCAACAGATTTTAGGGGCTAAATTTAGCTCATGGGCTAATTTTCCATGGTTTTTCCAAAAACAAGATTCGCTCTTTTAAAAATGATTCGCCCAAATTTTCTAGGATAAAATTATTTTACCTTAAAAATCGCCAAAATTTTATAAAAACTATATAAAATACTTAGAAATTTGAATATTTTTAAAAAATATCACCAAACATTTATAGTTGACATATGAAGGATTAGTAATATTCGCCAAGGTTTCTAAATTTAAAAATAAATTTCCATCCTTAAAATCATCCCTGCCCACTATGGCCCTAATCTTCCTATTTGCAACCCCATTCTTCTACGGGTTGTAAGGAATGGTCAACTACCTTCTGATACCTTGCTCGGTACAAAACTCTGCAAACTTCGTGGAGGTATACTCACCTCCATTATCTGACCGCAAGACCTTGATCTTCTTTCCTGTCTGGTTCTCCACATGAGCTTTGAACTCTTGGAACCTCTTGAAGACCTCGTTGACCACCTATTTCAACTAGGTGTC
>JASDQU010243312.1:144825-158431 GCA_032191745.1 Picea mariana | reverse complement strand
AAGAAGGTTATAATGATCAAATATGACACATACCATGATACCTCAGACCAATTACCTCATGGAGCAAGAGCCTTCTCCGATGCAAGCCCATGCTGGTAGTGATGGAGGCTGGTACTGCTGACAGGACAAGTCTGACTGAGAAGAAGAAAGATGGGCCCTCAAGGGCCATACTCAAGTCGATTCGCTCTCGTACTCCATGTCTGGGATCATGTGGGCCTTGAGACATGATCTCCTAGTTATCCCTAGATATCGGGGATAACAAGTTGGATCATATTACATGCAGAAGCTTTGGTCTTGCTGACTTTGGTGTTGGTCC
This sequence comes from Picea mariana, assembly GCA_032191745.1. NCBI lineage: Eukaryota > Viridiplantae > Streptophyta > Pinopsida > Pinales > Pinaceae > Picea > Picea mariana. Next base: position 158,115 of record JASDQU010243312.1, on the reverse strand, counting down.
ACTCCGTGGTGTATTGAATTAACAAATATAGAGCCCTCCTGCACGGGTAACCTATCGCGCCTTGCCTTGTTGGGTTTACTCCTACTCTCTAGAAAAAGATACCCTACATCGTATGCAAATTCCCTTGTGAGATTCTAGAGAGATTCACTGTTCAAATGTGAATTTCCCTCCTCGCCCTCCTACCTCCTCTACTGACTGATTCTACTACCTTATCTCCTGCCAGCCTTGAGTTTAGGTTTAGTGGATCAAACTTGCGGAGCCCCCAGCTATCCATATCACGAACCATCCGAGTGACCCATGAAGCCTTTTATCTGGACGATATGAAGCTAGTGAATCTAGATCTCGATTAACGGGGTATGGCTCTTGAAATGTTGTGGATGGGTCTACTTTTGCCTCCATCACTGCAGGTGGTTCTAGATAAGGATCTGGGAGGGGTGATGGTTGTCGAACAGACGGTGGGTCTTTTTGATCTTGACCTATCACTAGTGGTTATGGATCTTCTTCACCTATAACTAAATCTGCCCCTGGAACTGGGTCAACTGGATCTCGATCTGCTAGATATCTAACTGGTTCAACTACTAGGTAAACTCCAACCATTGGTTCAAATACAACTGATTCCGAATCAATATGCTTTTGAACAAAATGATCTGTCTCCGGGCGAGGTGATGGTTTTCAAACTGGCTTGTATGCTTATGTTAGTGGTGGTGACTCCGTTGCTGGTGCATATAATGGTGGATCAACTGTTGAAACCACTACTACCTATACTGCTTGCTTTTCTGTTGGTGATGGTATTTCAATCTCTGCTGCTGGCTTAGATATTAAACCATTCCATATGATATTAAACTAACCCAAATGCTAAGGAATGACAACTGCGGATATTACTACGTCTATTTGTCATATCCGTTGATATTAATGACTGGAAACAACAAACCCCTCTACCTTCTGGGCAGAGACTTGTTGCTCTGCAACCTGCCTTGTTAATTAAGAAAATGGATTCAAATTTAACAATGAGAAAATAGATTTAAATTTAATAATACATGATAATTAATGATGAAATCTTTTTTCTAATTAAAATAAATTTCATTTAATTAAATATAAAACAATAAATAATAATTTTTAAATAATTTAAATATGAATTTTTAAATAATTGTATATATTATTACACAATTATTATTATTATTAATATTATCATAAACATTGGTTTCACATGATAATTTAAAAATAAAGATAAGAGAGTTTTGTTGGTTTAACATTGTCAAATTGTAATTTGAAAATATGTTATTTGTATATTATGTGAAGCACCATGCCAACTATATGAAGGAATGAATCTGGTTTGTTACTTGTATACTTTGAATCAGTTTCCCAATTCAATTTCATCATTTTAACTTTAAAAATTGGGGGATTTTTATTGTGATAATTTTTTAGTTTTTTTAACTTGAAACAAGTAAAAATAAAATAAGTAGAAAGCTTTATGGAAGTGTCACCTACATTTCCAATAATATTTGTTTCATTATTAAATCATTGTTCCAATTCCCTAACTTTTAGCGCACACTAGTGCACACTTCATTGATACTTTAAGGGGCTGTTTTTGTTATAACGAAGCACAAAGCCTCTTTTTTCATGTTCAAGAAGTAATGAATGTCCCCGCTGACCAGCCAAGCGAATAGCCATGGATGACCCAGGTAAACCAGGTGATCCAGGCCATCATAGCCTCCTTTTTTCGATCGCCTCAAGTCCTAGTGTGTTCTAGTGTCCCCCTGGAGAAGGGTGGTCCGTTATTGTATGGTTTTCTGTTCGTGCTCCTCCTTTCTCGCAACGCAGTTTGCCTCTGATTCCGCACTACTGTCTTCCCGGTTATTTCCTCTGATTTGTCTTCTTGCTTAGTCATCTGACATTTTGAATCCAATCCCGGTCTGTCTCCTCCGTTTCTGTAGTTGTATCTTCCCGATACCTCTCTCTTTCACCTCTCTGGCCCACCTACTTTCCTTCCTTCTGTTTCTGCCATTTTCTAGTGGAAAACGGTGGGTCGCCTGAATCCTCAACATGGACTCACGGACTCATCCACTGGTGGTATCTTCCGATGATCCCTACTGGAGTCAGGCGGGACTCTTTGACAAAGTGGATGCACTCATTTCAAACAGACAACATTTTCCCTCCATTTCCCCTTTTTCAAAAACTCACTCTACTCCCGCTGTAACCCCTGTTGATCAGTTTTACCTTCCAGAGTTTAACCCACCAGCATCTGACAGCTCCTTCCCTACCTCCACTGTCCCTCCTCCTATCCAAAAATCTGCAGATAGTCGAAATAGTCGAAAAGTTTGGAAATCAAAAAGGAAGTCGGCTCGACTGGTGCTGGGCGACGGTGTGGGTCTGGAGGATCTGTGTAAAATGTCAACTTGCGCCCTGGTCGGCAGGGTCTCTTATAAGAGTTTGAATCCACAACCACTGGAGGATTGGATTAAGAAATCTTGGTTCCCTCTCCTAGGTTACTCGCCGGAGGTTCAATACCTAAAAAAAGGTTGGTTATGTTTTCATTGTAAATCTCTGATTGATGCAACTCTTTTACTGTCCTCCCACTGGCCATTCGGCGGTAGTAGCCTCGTGCTCAAGCGCTGGAGGCTGAATTTTAATCCAGACACTGATTATTTTACACACAGACATCTTTGGGTGCTCCTCCCGGGACTCCCACTGCACCTCTGGAATGAAGGAGCCCTGACAGCTATAGGTAACTCCTTAGGCAAATTTATAGCTCTGGACACTCAGACACTCAACAGTTCTCTGAGGACTATGGGCAAAGAACTGGTTGAAATAGATATTACTAAAGGGTTGTCTGAAACCTTGGTGATTGACTGGAGGGGGCGAAAGTTGCTCCAGAAGTTGGACTACCTTGGGCTCCCTTTTCGGTGTAATCTTTGTCGGGAAACCGGTCATCTTCGTAGATCCTGCCCCGGTAAGCCCTCTCTAGACAATTCGGACGACTCTGAACTCCACCTCAACCCGCCGGATTATCCTACTACAGATCCTGTGCTAGATCATCTGGAAGTTCCTTTTGTCACTCCCGCTCTTCTAGATCCTACTATTGAGGCCTCTCCGCGGTCCATTTTACTCCAGCTCTGCCCAGCTCTCTTCTCTTCTCTCACTACGTCTGAGAAGGAATCCATCGATAAATTCTCATGGCTCACTCCTATCCCTGTTTCTTTGCTTCCCAATCCAGAAGCTGCGCAGATACATGTACCTGACTCCATTATCCCCTCTACCTCGGCCTCCCTCCCAAATCCTGTAATTGATGCGAACCATTCAAACTCTGATCCTCATCCGACCCCGCTACCCTCCTCTCCTCTGACTGTACCCACTAGCTCCCCTCTCTCCCTTCTGGATTCCAACCCTACCTCTTCGGTGCTTCCCGGATACAGTCAATCCGAGCAGCTGGTTGATAGTATTTTGGAGGAGATAAATACATCAACTCTACATTCGGTGCTCCCCAGTTTCATTCAGTCAGAGCAGGTGGGTGCTACTTCATTGGCGGATACAAATTTATCGACACCATCTACTCTTCTTCCGGCTAATACAGTTCAGCTCCTGGTGTACCGTGGTAAGGACCTCCTCTTGCCTATTTCTGAGGTTGGTACTTCATCCTCCATACCTTTAGTCACGGAGACCAAGTCTTATGCCTGGTCACGTAGAATCAGCTCGGAAATCTCCCCTCTCCAGACCAGAAGTTCCAGAAAAAAAAAGGAGAATATGAGCTCGCAGCATTCGGATCCAGCTCCTTCTACACTCGACAGCAAGGCCCTTAGAGCAACGAAAGCTTTGGCTCGATCCAAGTAATGTTAATACTCTCATTGAACATACGAGGGATTGGAGGTACCCTCAAGTTAGCCTCCTTCAGAAGATTATTAGAGTGTTCAAAGCCTGATATCTTATTTCTCCAAGAAACCCTCTCGGCTGACCATAAAGCCAGAGATTTTGTGCATCTTTTCTGTCCTTCGTGGGTCTCGGCAGCTGCAAATTCTATTGGATCTTCCGGAGTTCTGCTGGTGGCATGGGATCCCAGCCTTTACAACATGAGACCCTACCTTTCTAGTGGGGGTATTCTGATCCTCGGTCGTTGTTTAGCTTCCAAGCAGGATGTCGCTTTATTAAATTTATATGGGCCTTGTGTGGATAAACAAAGTTTTTGGTCTAATCTCGATTCTATTGGTCTTCTCTCCATTCCAAACCTCATCATTGGTGGAGATCTTAATTTAATTCTTTCGGCAGACGAAAATTGGGGAGGTACCTTCCTACCAGGTCCTTCGGAAGCTCTCTTCAAAAGGCTTTTTGATACAAATAACCTGATTGACATTCGGCCGTGTCGACTTACTCCTACTTGGAGAAATGGGAGGACCGGAACTGCTGCAATTGCCAGAAGACTAGATCGCTTCCTAGTTGCCGAAAGTATTGTGTCCTCGTCGGGTTTCCCATCTTCGTGGGTTGAGTTTCCATCTGTGTCCGACCATGCGCCTGTCCTTCTTTAGTTGAGGCTTCCTGCGCTACAACCATCTCCACCTTTTAAGTTTAATCACCATTGGCTTACGTCCAAGGCTTACTCCGATTTAGTACATTTGGTGTGGAGGGATCCTTGCTTTCAATCTGAAGAAAATCCTCAATGACGCCTAGTGTGGAAATTAAAAGTTCTCAAATCAAAATCGAGAGATTGGTATCACGATTTAAAAGCAGAGCATAAATCAAGCTTAAACAAACTGGAATCGGATATTTCTCTACTTATTCACTCCTCGTCCATAGCCGCTTTGACTCTGGAGGAGTCAGCCACTCTAAAACAGCTGGAATCAAAGAGAGCCTCCCTTCTTCTTTCGGAGGAAAACCGCTGGAGACTGCAAAGCCGTGAGACTTGGTTAAAATGTGGTGATACAAACTCAAGATTTTTTCATAATGTGGCCAGCTACAACAGAGATAAAAAGATCATATGGTCGATTAAAGGTAGTGGAGATGAAATTCTTAGCGGTCAGAGGGCCCTCCAGGATGAAGCCGTTTCTTATTTCAGTCGCCTATATAAAAAATCCAACAATCTTGATCTCCGGGGGATTGTGTCCACGGCCAGTCTCTTTCCCAGCTTTGTCTCTGTTGTCGAGGCAGCCGACCTCTTCAAACCTGTTACCCTGTCCGAGATAAAACAAATTCTGGTTCAATTCAATTCGGAAAGAAGTCCCAGGCCTGATGGCTGGACGACTGAATTCTTTTGTTTCTTTTTCGATCTTGTTGGTTTGGATCTTCTTCAGATGGTGGAAGATTCCCGTATCACTGGCAAGATTGTGGGTAGTCTCAATTCTACATTTTTAGTCTTGATTCCGAAAGAAAGTAACCCGCTCTCCTACAGTGACTTCCGTCCGATCTCCCTCTGCAACCTCATTTACAAGTTAATATCAAAGGTCATTTCAAACCAGATCAAGCCAATCCTAGAGAGGAGTCTCTCAGCTGAGCAGTTGGGTTTCTTACGAGGCAGAAGGATTCAGGATGCGATTGGAGCTGCCCATGAAGGTATCCACAGTATCAAAAAGTATAATAAAAAAGCATTGGTTATGAAATTAGACCTCAAACAAGCGTTCGATTGTATCGATTGAGAGTTCCTGAGATTGATTCTTTTCTCAGCTGGGTTTGGCGACTTGCTCATCGATTGGATCATGTCTTATGTCTCTAGCGCTAACTTTGTTGTTCTGATTAATGGTGAGGCATCCAGATTCTTCAAAAGTGAGAGGGGGCTCCGCCAGGGATTCCCTCTCTCCCCCTATCTCTTTATTCTGATTATGGAAGGTCTCAGCCTTCTTCTAAAAAAAATACTCTTCGAGCAACTCATCTCCGGCATAAAGGTCTTTAAATTTATAAAATTGCTACATCTCTTGTTTGTGGATGACGTTCTTCTCTTGTCAAAGGCAGATTTATCGGAGTGGTTGGTTATCCTCGAGGTACTGCAGCTGTTCTGTTCCGTCTCAGGTTTATCCATTAATTTCTCCAAATCCTCTGTCCATTACTGGGGTCTTTCGGATGCTGAACTGCTCATTCTCAAGGACTCAGTTCCATACACCTTTGTAAACCTGAGTGATGGATTCAGGTATCTCGGATTCCAGTTGAAATTGGGAACATCCACCCCGAAAGATTGGAAAGGGCTGGTGGCACATTTTGAAAGAAGGATAAATTTTTGGTGTAACAAATGGCTGTCCTTGGGGGGCTGTTACATCCTGGTTAAGTCGGTTCTGGAAAGTCTTCCTGTTTTCTGGATGTCACTGGAAAAAATACCAAACAAGATCATTATACTTTTACGAAGACTCATTTTTAATTTTCTGTGGAATAGTCATCCCGGTCACTTTCGTTTTCACCTGTGCAACTGGGCCAATCTATCCAAACCTAGGAAATTTGGGGGCTGGGGGCTCATGAACTTGTCCTTGTTCAATTCGGCTCTCCTGGCAAATTCCTTTTGGAGAGCTGCCTCCATTGATAGTATCTGGCATCGTATTATAGCAGACAAATATTTGGGATCCTTACCGCTTGCCAGATGGATCCGTAAGCCTGCATTTCAGCTGAAAAAGGTTTCTCCCTTCTGGAAAGGTTTGGTTTCTTCTATTCCAGTTATTCTACATTGGCTTGTATGGAAACCAGGAGATGGTACATAGATTCGTATAGGTGGTGACAAAATACTTGGCTTGGGCGACCGGTCCCTCCTTTCCTCCGAGCTGCGGTCTCTTCTCCGGCAACAAAATATTTTTCATCTTGCACAGGTTAAAATACAGCCAGGCTGCCGCTCCCTTCCTGATAAATGGCTGGACAGTGGGGATTTACAATTAAGTAACCAGACAACGATTGAGTGGGACCATTACACCTCGGTCCTCAAAGAAGCTGGAGTCTCACTCTCCCCTTATCCTGATACTCTAAGTTGGGCCGGTGGAGATGCCACGGGAAACATTACAGTCAAAAACCTTTATAATGCTCTACTCAATTAGTGTTTTTTTGAATTGGATAGCTCGTGGTTCTCACTTATTTGGCATTGGGAGATCCCCCTTAAGCTTAAGTTATTTATTTGGCTTGCTGGAAAGGAGAAATCGCTTACCTGGGACTTGTTACGCCGGAGGGGTTGGGAGGGGCCGGGAATCTACCTTCTCTGTAGCAGAGCGTCCGAAGATATACATCATTTACTGGTACATTGTTCTTTCACTCAGTTGGTTTGGTCTCATGTGCTCAGTCACCTATCACTGCATTCAAGTTGGAGCGGCACCTCCATCTCAAATTGTTACACTAGATGGTTGGCTCAAACCTCGGCACCCAAGTCTTTACCGGCTCTTGTTTCCTGGCAGATTTGGACGGCCCGTAATCGTGCTACCTTTGATTCCAGTCCCCCTTCTCTGCAGGTGGTGATCCAAAAAGTATTGATCTCCTTCAATTGGAAACAGTCTCTGCAAAAGCTTCCAAATTTTAAATTCTGCGATTTAAATTTGCTGGATGGCTACACCGTAGCATGCTTCGATGGTGCTGCTATGTCTAATGGTGGCTGTTGTGGTGCGGGGGGTTTCTTCAAAACTCACCCTTCTAGGATTACACTGTGGTTCTTAAATTGCGGTGTAGGCACAAATAATAAAGCAGAGCTTTTGGGCTTATGGGCTGCCCTCTTTCTTTCCTCCTGCTGGTCCTTAAGTCACCTACACGTCCTTGGAGATTCACGCATTATCATTGATTGGATTTCTCATAAGTCCAAGCTCCAAATAGTCCACAATGATAGTTGGAAGGATAAAACGATGGAGCTGTCCAAAACTTTCGCCGACATAAACTTTCATCATATCCCCATATCTCAAAATAGAGAGGCGGGCGTCCTCTCAAAAAGGGCTTTAAAGGAAGCAGTTGGTAGACTCTCGGTTTTCCATAGAGATAGAGGGATAGAGAGTCCTATCACATCTATAAATGTCTTTGAATGATGTGGGCTGCCTTCCTTTATATTTTGCTGTTGGTGGTTTTTGTGGGGGCCTTGCTTGCTGTTTTAGTTACCTTCCCTTTTCGGCTGTTCCTCATTGACTGTATTCGCTTGACTTGATCTCTCCCTGTTGGTGGGTTTTCAGAGCTTCGACATTGCTGGCAGCTTTACATTGTAAAAAAATTTATACTTTATATAAATTGGAGTAATTTTCTCTTGGAAAAAACGAAGCACATGAAAGATTGATGATTTGATTTTCGTTTATAAGATAAAATAAAATATGATAATTTTATTGTATGTTTAATGAATTGTCACAATATAAAAGAGTGATGGATTTATTTTTTTATTTATAAGATAAAATAAAATATGATAATTTTATTATATGTTTAATGAATTTTCACCATATAAAAGAGTGAGATTATGAAAGTATCTCATATAATAATTTTATTAAAAATTAAATTTGTATATAAAATTATGTTTAAAAGTTAAATTTGTATATAAAATTATGTTTAAGTTAAATGTGAATCTAGGTGTTTGATCATTATTCAAGAAATAAGCACAAAGTTTAATATATGTTATTAGTCTCTTCATGCGACTATAGCAATGAGTTTGCTTTTGATGGGACATTGATGTGACATTATTTTACCTTTTACCATAAATTTGTGTATGCAATGTAATATTTAACATAGAAAAACAAATATATATTTTTGGATATAATAAAAATATTTGTGTTTCTTATTTCTAATTGATTGATAGAATTGAAGTGTTATTGCTCCTTTCACGTCTTTCAATATGTACAATTAATTACATAATCAATGAATTTCACCAATCACCACATCTAAATATAAAAAGTTGTACTATGTATTTATTATTATGCATTATTATATTATTATCTAATATATTATTTATTATTATATTTATATTATATTTATGAATATTATAGTTCCATTCAACTTACGGTTCATTATGCATTTTGAATAACAAACAACCCTCAATTATTATCTTTTAACAAAAAATATTCATTACTTGTGCATTTAGTTATATTAAGTTTCATTGTTCAACATATATTTCCCAACTAACTCGACAGGGAGTGCGTTGCCATACAACTCTTGTTTAAAACATAGTTTTTTTTTAAATGAAATCTTATTTTTTGATAAATGATCATTCTAATACATTTTCAATTTCTTGGAAGTCATAGACTAATTCAAAAACCCTTAATGTTTTTAAAAATTGTAAAAATGATAATTTTGTGCTAGAACGATAATCCCTTACAACATCACTATAAATAGTCAAAAGTGAAAAAAAAACATTGCTAAAGAGAGGTAAAGTTGAATTCTAATAAGGGATAGTGTCTAAGCAACCCATAAAACACCCACTGCTAATCAATCCATGCCATTCATTTTTTTTTGAGATTTTATGTCCCTTTGAAAACCCCAAACCTCTTAGGGTATGGTCGAACCATAGGCCAAACCATGAACCAAGTAGAACTGTGATTTAAGGTTGAATGGTATGGGAATCTATCATAAAAATGAACGAAATGTGTACATAAATAATATTTTATATATTTCTTATTCATTTTAACATTTTATTTTTTATTAAAATACTTGGTTGAAATATATTAACATTTTTTTATCATATGAACATAAAATTTAATATATTTCTTATTCATTTTAATATTTTATTTTTTATAAAAATATTTAATTAAAATATATTAACATTTTTCCTTTTTTTAAATGTTTTTTAATCAAAGAAACTAATAAATAGCTCTCTAGCCACGTTTAAATCTAGAAAAAAGTAGAGAACGTTCCTCCTAATAATCACCCAAACTCAATTTCATTTTGAAAAAGATGAAAGTCATTTTAAAAATAACTTATTTTTTTTAATAATAATTATTCCAAATATTTATAAATTTTTGAATTTATTATTTTATATATATATTTTTTCAAATTTATTAATTAATAAAATAATAAAAAATTATTTAAAAAAAAAACTATCTTCATATCTCACAAAGTGTTTACCATAATTGAACCATGAAATTGGTTATTGCTGAACACTATTACATAACATACTAGTTTCTTTAATCATAGTTCTTGCTAAAAACACATTATTTCATTAAAATTAAGGAAATTGTAAAAATTAAGAAAAATCTTCACACCATTAATTAAGAAAATGCATTCAAATTTAACAATATATAATGATGTTTTTTTTTGTTTTTTGTTTTAAATTAAAATAATAATAATGATTTTTTTTTTAATTATAATAATTTTCATTTGATTAAATATAAAATAATAAATAATTTAATTATATATTATTACACATTTTTATTTAATTAATATTATCAAATTAAATGAAATGATGTAAACACTGGTTTCACATGATAATTTAAAAATAAAGATAACAGAGTTTTGTTGGTTTAACATGGTCATGTTGTAATTTCAAATTATGTTGTTGCATATGGTTATGGTTTTGGGAATATTAGGTTATATTATATGAAGCAACATGCACTTGTATTGAAGGAATGAAATCTGGTTTCTAACTTATAACTTATTAGCTTTGAAACAATTTTGTTTTTCATTTTTATTTTAAAATTCCAGTAGTAGATTTCTTTTGTCACAATCTTAGAATATTTTAAGATTAAACACTTTCTAGTAGTGTCACACAGTGTAAAGTGACCAGAAGTGAAAACAAAATAGGTGGAAAGTTTTATGGTAGTGACACCTACACCGACTAGAAGTGAAAACAAAATAGGTGGAAAGCTTTATGGTAATGACACCTACACTTCCCATAATACCTTTTCCATTATTATAGCATTGTTCAACTCCCTAAGTTTTAGCACACACTGAGTGTCAAGTCCATTGATACTTTGGAGTTGTAATGGAAGGAGCTTTTGTTATAAAGAAGCACAAGGAAGATTTTGTTATAATATAATATAAAATATTTAATTTTATTAAATGTTTAATGAATTATCTTATTATATTATAAGTGAGTGAGATTAAGAAAGCATTGTAAATAACTATTTTATTAAAAAAATATTTTTTATATAAAATTATGTTTAAATTAAATTTAAATCTAGGTATTTTGATCATGGTTTAAGAAATAAGGTACAAAGTTTGATATCAGCTATTTAAAACATATATTTTTTTACAATTTTTTTTTTTTTTTTATATGAATGATTGATCTATTGCACTTTTGATTTCGTAGAACCTACAAAGTGATTTAATAATTCTTAAAATTTTTACAGCTTTTTAAAATTGCATAAAATGAAGTTTTGTGTTAGAATTATAATTCTTCACAACACCATTGTAAATTGTCAAAAGTAAAAAAACCATCACTAAATAGGGGTGGAGTTGAATCTTAATAAGCAACCCATAAAACGTCCATTGTTGTAATCAATTTGATGTCATTCATTTTTTTTTGAAGGTTTTGTGTCGCTTTGGAAACCCTAAACCCCTTAGGGCATGGTGGAACCATAGGCCAAACCATGATCCAAGTATAACCATGATTTAGGGTTGAATCGCATAGGAATCCATTGTGGAAAAGAATGACATTTTATATCCAATTTAGCTCACACATAATATGCTAGCAATAGACTTCACACAATGCACTTTGTGTTCAATGATGCATACATAGAGATATACACCATTGAACGTATACCCAATTTAGCCCACACCTAATAGGATAGCAATATGCACCACATAACACAACATTCAATGGTTTATACGTAGAGATATACACCATTAGATGCACAACACCTATCTAACATCCAATGATATATATTTGGACATATACAACCATCAATTATTGCAATGCTAGATGCTTAAGCTTTGTCTTGAAGATGCATAATAGGCATCTTGCAACACTCCATTCAATATACATTATTGGATCTATAATCCATGTGCATCCAATAACATATAACATGATGTATACTTTGAAATATACATTGTTGGATCTATAATCTATGTACATCCAATAATATATAATCAAACATATAGACCATGGACTAAACCCTAACTACATTGTCTTCCTTACTAGCATTTTTTTTCATTTAAAACAATTTTCCCAAAATATATTTATTTGAAAATTTGGCATTACAATCCTCTTATATTAAAGTTACGATTTCATCAATTCATAATTACAATCTCATCTAAAAAAATTTAAAATATTTTTTAATCAACCCAACTCATAATTCAAACAACAAATCCCTATAAAACTTTGAATCACTATATTTCAATCAAATACCACACTGCAATCCACTGTACATAACCCTCAACTCATAATTCAAACAACAAATCCCTACAAAACTTGAAATCACTATATTTCAATCAACTACCACAATACCCTCAACTCATAATTCAAACAACAAATCCCTACAAAACTTGAAATCACTATATTTCAATCAACTATCACAATGCAATCCACTGTACATAACCCTCACCACTCCTAGAGGGAGGTGAATCACTAAATTTCATTGAACTACTGCAATGTGGATTGCATAACCCTCGCCACACCTACAGGGAGGTGATAGAGAGGACAGGATAGGGTAGGGCAAGGCAAGGGTTTAGCCTATTGACCCATTCCACTTTGACAAGTATTGCTCATGGTAAGTACCCCTGATGTGCTGTAGCTAAGACGTTCTAGAAAGATATGCCTCATGCCACCACTACCTGCTCCTCCTGCAAGGATGCACAGCCTTTAAAGGAGGGCAGGGTGGGGAAGTGGGTCCAATGATATCACATGCCATGCCATAGGATGGGATGACGACCATGTCTAGATATGTCCAAACCAAATCGCTTTCATCTACCCTTACCCATAACTCTTCACATGCTCTGGCTGTCTCGTTTCTCCATGCCCACCAACTGCCAACACTACATTAAACGCTCGATATGTCTTGTCTCTGCAAAACGAGATCTAACGTTTCTGCTTAGGGAGAAGCGTTCACACTCCAGAGCCGACCATCTGTCTCTGTGTCTATGCAAAACCATAAACATAATCCCGAGATCACACAGGGAGCATGATGAGCAATGTCCAATCCAATCCAATCCAGAAGGATATCTATCATCGATATCAATATCTCCGAGCAGCAGCTTTGTTGATTGCTGGCAGATTTGCAGGTGGAGTTGTGCCCTCCCCTACATCCACTCTGCCATGCACACATCTCAATGCACCTGCCAAGCCAACTAACGCTCTGTCCTGCAAAATTCAAACCATTTAATATGCGGAGTGATCCCTATGGCCTCAATTGTCATCATTATTCTTCGTCTTCTTGACTTTAGCTGACAACAGTGACGAGGTGCACCACAGTGCCATCAAAACTCACTCCTTTCCACAGGAAT
>JASDQU010243312.1:112771-122828 GCA_032191745.1 Picea mariana | reverse complement strand
ATGATTATATTCCTAATGCCCATATCCCATGATATATGATCCTTGGAAACATCCATTTGTTGGATTTATTGAAAGAGCCTTCCCTCTAGTGAATCCACTCATTGCTTGAGGTTGTTCACATTTTCATAGTATGCAATGACACTTGCTATTGCCACAACCTTCATTCTTTCAAGGGTTCATCCTTATCTTGGCCTTTTGTGTCTTTTTGCGATGATTCCATTTGGAAAGTGTGACTTGACATGGTTTCCAAAATAGGCACACTAAGGACTAGGGAAATTCTAAGTTGGAAAAAATAAAGAGAAAATAGAGTTTTACGGGGTTAACTTACAATGGATGTATCGATATTTCAAATTATATCTAGACATGAAACTTAAAATGACCATATCTCCACAACCCCAACTTCAAATGAATTGAAAATTTACATAAATATTTCTCATCCTCTTAAATTTCCTTTTGAATCACTTGATTTGGACATACCTAAAGCTAACATGTTTTAGAACCTTTTTAGTACATTGGTCTATAGGTTGACCTTGTATTTGAAATTTCTCCATGATTTATGCTATGATTTCCATGAAATGTCAACCAATAAAAGTTTGAAACATCTTTTCCCCAATGCAACTAGTCTCACACAATTTGGATCTCTCAAATAGAAGCTATCCCAATTTACCAAACCTTGCTAYTGTTATCCATTCTTAGAGAGAAATATTTTACAAATTGTGACTCCTTGATTTTCATACCAAATAATCTAAAATTTGAATGTGTAATAGATTGATATATCTTATTTCATATGAACCAATTCACATTTAATTGGATATGTAAATGAAAAAGTTATACTCCATTTATGAAAATTTACCATTTCATGGTAGTTCTGTAGGTTTGGACATGAATCTTGACTTGTGTGAACTATGTTTCATAGATTTCTACATCAATTCTACTAGAATTTTTAACTAGAGATACTTTTAGATCTCTTCAAAAAAATCAAGTGGCACCCAATTTCAATATCTCCATAAAAAATGATTGCTTTGGGACTAAAGTGTGCTCCTCAAAGGTGATAGTTTGAGAATTACCCACTTTGGCACACTTATTATGATCTAGATTACGCAAGAGAATATGATAAATATTTAATACCATAATTTCATTTAATAGTATGTGAAACAATGAATGGTAATATTAATAAGATGTCAATTCAAGGTCCAAACCTCTTAATTACAACAGAACCAGATACAACTTAGGATGCTTATCCATGCATATCTTTACCTTATAAATAGGAATAAAATTGGTGTTAGGTATTCCCATACTACCCCTCTAGGTCGACACACCTAGACGTAAAGAGAGATCCCCTTGATCCCAAAGAGGTAACTCTAACTAGAAGAATGACATAAGAGGAGGGGAGTTGGACTACTGAGAGAGTAATGAATATACTAATATGAATAAAATTTTGCTACATAATAGATTTGAACAAATGAATTAATGTAAAATAATTCCAAAATATTTGAACAAACGAGTCGATCCAAAAAACATTCAATATATATAGGAAAAAGATCATACTCAAATGTAATGACCATCCACTCAAACACACATACAAAGCAAGTAGAGTCAAAGAGAGTCTTATAAATGGAAAATAAGTACGTTATCAACAACAAATCTAATTGATTGATCAATCTCCTCACTAATATGAGGTCTAAGCTTCTCATCGTCATATATATAATCGATTTGACATACTTGATAACATAGCCAATGAATTCAAGATCGTGGGTGCGGCGTAGTGGTAAGGTCGGTCATGTAACGACGGTCAGGTCTCGGGCTCGAACCTGAACATGGCCGTTGCTCGTTGTTTGATTAACCATTCCGAGCCAAGCTCACCACCTTTTTTTTGACTCCTTGGTCGCCCCTAGGCCCTCCTGGCCGCCCTTCGGTTTCCTCTCACCAGCTCCCCTTCTTTTCCAGCGGATCCTCCGCCTCCTTCTGCCCCTTGGACTTGGAATGGAAGTCTCGGATCTGGATCCTCCTGATTTTTTAGAAGAAGTGGTGGATTTCAAAGCCCTTGTTGGCTCACTACCTCCCCCCCCGACACGACCAAGCACCTCTCATTTTGTAAAGAAACTGGACCAAATTCCTGAGATCTCAATCCCCAACACAACAACGAGATGGAAAGCTCTTTCATTTGCTTCGCGAGCCCTAACTGGACAATTTATGGGCCTTTGGCCTTCCCCGCATCAAATAGATCTTTGGATTGAGCGGAACTGGCATCCGCCGGTTCAAGGAAGGATGAATCACTTCTTCTGCGGTAAGGGTTTCTCCATTTTCTATTTTGAACTTAAAACAGATAGAGATTTAATTTTCAGAAATGGACCTTACTTCTTTGGTCCTAGAGGACTCTATTTAAACAGCTGGACACCGGATTTTAATCCTAAGAATGACATCCCCTCAACAGTCCTAGTTTGGGTACGGCTCCCGCATCTACCCTTTCACTGTTGGGGAGACGAAGTTCTAAAGAGCATAGGAGATACTCTTGGGAAATACATTGACAGGGCGGAACCCAAATCCAACCTATACTCCTGCGCACGAATTTGTGTAGAAGTAGATCTAGAAAAAGGGCTCCCAGAAGCAATAAAACTGAAGTTAGATGATTGGATCCATATCCAAAAACTTGACTATGAACAACTACCATTCAAGTGTAACTCCTGTCATGAGTATGACCACTTTGCAAAAAACTGCCCAAGCAACAAACAACCCACATAAATCGAAACCCCACCCTAGGAAGATGGCTGGCAACAAGTTCGCAAAAAAACCCTAATGGAAAAAACAATGGACCTCATGCAGGACTTTCAGATCCCCAACCACTAGCAGTGACAAAGCAAGGCCAAGCCACAAAAATTCTCCCCAAAAAGACCCTCGCACCGCACAACATTCCTCCTCCAAGCAACAATTCCTCTGAAATCCTCAGCGAGCCCTCTCCCAATCAGAACGCCTCTCCATTAACTCTCCCTGCCCAACCCCTTGACCCTACCCTCAACAACAACTCTCCTGACACAGATACAGAGGATCCCTTAATGGAAGATTCAGATCCACCAGTGTTACAAGAAGTCTCTAGCTCAAACTTGCAAGAAAGAGAAGAAGGAGAACTTCCGCCAGAGAAACCCAAGAAAGCAGGATGCCGATCTAACAAAGAGGCCAGAGAAGAAGCAATAGCCAAAGAAAAAGTGCAAGGCAGACAACAATCTATAGAACACAACATTCACATGTCAACACGAGAATCGGGAGCCAAAGGAAAGGAACACTCGGGCCCAGGTAGTCGAGTTCCCCCAACCCCCCCCCCAATGATAATTCTCTCTTGGAATTGTAGGGGTTTTGGTAGTAAACTAAAAGCCGAGGCTCTAAAATATCTGAAAGGAATGGTCAATCCTTCGATCATTTTCCTCCAAGAAACAAAAATGGAAGCAATAATGGAAGCAACACGCAAAATTTACAAAACCACTGGTGGAATAGCAGTTAGCTCTCAGGGAGCTTCCGGAGGTATAGCAACGATTTGGAACAAGCAAATCTGGACCTTTGAGGTAACTTCTGAAACCCAAAATTGGATTCTTACAACCTTAAAAAATAAAGATGACACCAACATTATTACGATGATTAATAGTTATATGCCAAACTCCTATAAAGATAAGTTGGCAGCCTGGACCTCCCTTTCAAATCTTCGCAATACAGTGGATCTTACCACTTGCATAATTGGAGGTGATCTAAATACTCACGTCAGTCAGGAGGAGAAAAAAGGAGGAAGTAAAGTCAGAGATCCATTCTCTGAAAACCTGGTTGATCTTATTTCAGATTGGGATATGCAAGATATTAAACCAATCAAAGGACATTACACCTGGAATAATAGAAGAGCAGGTCTCCAACACATTGTTGCCCGCCTGGACCGATTCCTTATCAACAATAATTTTCTCCTCTCCCCCCTAGACATCTCCTCCCAAATCCTTCCCTCAGCCATCTCTGATCAAAAGCCCATCATTCTCTCCTTCCGCCCCTCCCAAAATTTGGGTCCCCTTCCATTCCGGTTCAATCAATTGTGGCTTGATAAATCAGACATCCCCTTACTTGTCGTTGCAGCCTGGAATGCTTCATTTTCCAGATCCCCCAATTTTGTCTGGGAAAGCAAGCTAAAAAAATCAAGCTAGCGCTTAAAGACTGGGCAAAAGAGTCCTACTTATCCCCCCATAAAGAGAAGCAGGATAGACTGGAGCAACTTAGACAGATTCAACAACAAATCGAAACAGACCCAATGACAGAAGATCTAGTAAACCAAGAGAGAGAAGCACAACAACACCTCCAGACCACGCTTTGCAAAGAGGAAGAGCACTGGAGGTTGAAATCTAGGACTCTCTGGATAAAGGCTGGAGACTCTAACACTTCCTTCTTCCACAATCAGGCACAATCCCAAAGGAAAAAGAATACAGTGACAACAATTACCTCAAGCACAGGTCAACAAATTGACTCCTATGAAGAGATAAAATAGGAAGCCTATCACCACTTTAGCGATCTTTATCAACAACCAATAGAGGACACAACACAAGAGGAAAACAATAAGTTGCTGGAAAATATTCCCAGCCTGGTCACCAATGAAGAAAACATCCAGCTTTCTCAAGAAATAACTGAGGAAGAAATCCGTAAAGCCATCTGGAGCCTTGATCTTGACAAAGCGCCGTGGCCTGACGGTTTTCCAATCAGATTTTTTCAGCATTTTTGGGATGTTATCAAAAAGGATCTGAGGAAAATGCTAAATTACACTCTACAAAAGCAAAAAGTAGGAGGCTCCAAAAATTCCATGTTTCTTGCGCTCACCCAAAGATTCTAATCCCTCAAATTTCACTCGTTTCCGCCCAATCTCTCTTTGCAACTCCTCATACAAAATCCTCACCAAGATTATTGCAAATCGTCTCAGGCCCCTACTTGCTAAGCTAATCTTAGAAAATCAGACTGGCTTCCTCAGAGACAAATAAATAACAGATAATATCATCTTGGTATAGGAAGCAATACACTCAAGCAAAAAAATCAAAAGCCCTAGAATGGTCGTTAAGCTAGACATGGCAAACGCCTTTGATAGGGTAAAACATAACTTCCTCCTTTCAGCTCTATAGGATTACGGCTTCTCAGAGAACTTCATCAGTTGGACCAAAGCTTGCATCAGTAATCCTTGGATCTCCCCTCTTCTCAATGGGCGCCCAACAAAGTTCTTCAAAGCAAGCAGAGGTCTCCGACAGGGTTTCCCTTTATCTCCCTCTCTCTACATACTTCTAGCAGATTCCCTCAATTGCAAATTGGAAGTGGAAAAGAGAAATGGAAAACTCCCAGGCCTACACATAGCAAGAGGAGTCAAGGAAATAAACCACTCCCAATTCGCCGATGACACTCGTCTGCTTGGGGAAGCCACAGTGCGCACTGCCACTCGTTTCCAAAAGACCCTCAACTCCTTCCTTGTAGTCTCTGGAGGTAAGTTAAACCTTCTCAAATGCAGGATTTATGGATGGCACGTCCCAGGACACATAAAGGAACATATTGCAAGAATCTTTGGCTTTCCCATAATCACCTCTTGGAATCACTTCAAGTATCTGGGTATGCCTATCTTCCTTAGTAGATACAACTCTTCAGCTTGGTTCGAAATAGTTGACAAAATTACATCAAGGATTCAGAGCCGGGGAGGCTAATGGCTCAACTCTACAGGTAAAACAGTCTTAATCAAATCAGTGCTCTCCTATCTTTCGATCTTCCAATGATCAGGACTCCTAGCTCCTAAAAGCATTCTAGAGAAAATTGGCAAATCCTTAAGAAGTTTTTTGTGGGCAGGAGGCAAAACAAATACAAAGAAATTCCATCTAATTAATTGGAAGCAAGTCTGTCAAACTTATAACAAGGGCGGGCTGGCGATCAAAGATCCAACTATTATGAACATATCTATGGGAGCAAATCTAGCATGGCAACTTGTAACAGGAAACTCAGATTGGTGGAAGAAAGCATTAGTGGAAAAGTACTTCCAATCTCCTAGACTAAGATGTCTAGAGGAACCTTTGCCTGCTACCCCAGGCTCCCCAATTTGGCGTCTTCTAAAAAATGCAGCTTCTCTAATTCAAGAAAAACTCTCTTGGGCTCCCGACAATGGAGAGACAATAAATATATGGATGGATAGAATCCTCAATCATGAGCCTTTAAAATCTTTAGAGATCTTACACCCTCTTAAAAACTGGTGCTACATGAATGATCTAATGAAACTACAAGACTTCTGCCTCTGGAATAATGAAGGGGACTGGGTTAGTTGGAAACCTCCCTGAGAATCTCACCCCCCTTCTTCCTGTTCTCTTTAATAATTTGGTTGGCTGTGCACCCCTCAACCGCTTTACTGCAGATTCCCGTAGCTGGGGACGAAAACCTTTTTCCGTCAAAGAGGGATATTCCCATCTTCTCTCAAATCTTCCTGGATTCCCCACCTCCAAGATCTGGAAGGAAATCTGGTCTGGACCCTCACTTCCCAAAGTCAATGCCTTATGTTGGCTTCTCGCTCATGGTAAAATTTTAACTGCTGAAAACTTATTAAAGTGGGGCATTCAGGGGCCCTCCAGATGTCCCCTTTGTCTTGAAGCCTCCGAAACCATAAACCATCTCTTCCTAGAATGTAACTTTTCCCTTCAGCTCTGGAGCCTTATATACCTTCCTCTACCAAACATCTCCCCCCTTCCTGACAACTGGACCACTCTTCTTACTCATTGGAAACAAAGATATCCTGGCAGTTTCAAAAATAAAAAGGGTTTCACCCTCCTTTGGAAACAAATCCCTAAATTTGTCACTTGGGAGATATGGGTAGCTCATAACCAGGCTATCTTTCGTGCCAAGTCTCCCTCAGTCAACATCTCCTTTGCAAAGATATGTGGTATAACTTCTAAAGTTTTTAGAAATAAAGCAATAGACCTTGATTCCTCAGGTATTCTAGATTCAAGTGAAGAAGGCTGGGTTAAATATATCCGAGGACCAATGAAGAACAAAGCAACATCCCAAGTACAAGCCTCCAGGCAATCAGATTGGCAATTGCGCCTCGACGACAACAACTTCTCAGCCTGGCAGAGCCAACAACATTCCCACCTTCTTTTCTTTGATGGTGCAACAAATGGAAACCCAGGGGTGGCAGGTGCCAGGGGGGGGTCATCTATGATTCCGAGGGAAATAAGTTAATCGATTATTCTCGGGGTCTTGGAAAAACAACAAACAATAAAGCATAATTCCTAACAGCTTACATGGGACTCAAGCTCGCCCAAGATCGACACATATAGGCTCTAATAGTCTTGGGAAATTCCGAAATTGTCATCAAAGAATTGAGAGGAATATCCAATTCGAAAAAATCTCCGCTTAAAAAGAATATCAGTAGTTATAAAATCTCTAAAGAAAATATTTGTGCGTTTGAGTTTTTTCCACGTTCTCTGAAAACAAAATACGGAGGCTGACAAAATGGCCAAAGAGGCTAAAAGCCTAGAACATAGTAACCTCCTCGCCAATCAAATCCATTCCAATGTTTGGCTTCCCTAAGAATTTATGTTCCTTAGTCCCCCTCGCACTTGTAGGAATTAACCACACCACTGCCCCCCCCTCCCCACTCACCTCTCCGAATTTCCAGGTTCACACCTACTTCAACATCCCACGTCACTCTCCACTCCCTCACCCACAGCTTCAGTACTGCTCCCCTCCCCCTTTTTGTCTTGTCCTCCCCTCCTCCTGGCATGCGCGGACACGTGCCCCTTATTTCCTTCACATGCCACGCACCTTCGCTCCCATACCACACCTCAACACCTTTCATTTACGAGCATTTAAACTTTGCCTCCGGACGTTCTTCTGTGTACTTCCCCTCGCGGCAACCCAGGACCCGTTTCATTCTTCTCTGAATGCTCGCTTGATGGAAATCATGAGCCCTGTTTATAATGGCCTCTCTAGGCCTTCCTCCAACATTCAATTGAAGCCCCTCTCTTTCGTTATTCAATTTCGACCTTGCACCTCTGAGCTCCCGGATCCCATCTTTCTTTTTCTTCCCTTGCCCTGCGCTTACTTCGATCACCTTATCAACATGTGCTGAAGCACCACCAACAATCGAGATCCTTTCTTCTGTCCAGCCTGTGTACTGGACGAAATTCAGGGACAATTTCAAGAATTACAGGAAGAGTGTAGGCGAATTGAAGGTCGGTCGGACACTCAGCACAAAGAGTTGCAACAAGAAAGCCATTCAATTCAAGAAAACGTGGTCGAGATTCAATGCCAAATGCAAAGAATGGAATTTAGACATAATCAAGAATTATCCATTGCCATGAGAGGCATAAACCGTAACACACAACATATTGAAGAGTTAAATCAGCGGTCTACCAATCCTTAACACCCTCCACGCTCAGCTAGTACAGACGAATCCTGGATCCCTTCCACCTCCCATTCGGTGGCCAACATTAATTAGCTCATCTCAATTCCCCCCGGATTCACAAACCTGGCCTGTGATGGAGCAACTCAAGCGCAGTAGCATGAATACACAGCCCAAGCTGAAGAAAATAGAGCGCCACAACGAGACGAAGCTAGCCCCTCCCGCTCCAAATCAAGGTTTATATGAAGTGTAAATATAAAATTTTCCTTCACAGTTTTGTAGCCATTTTTACATGGCAACTATGTAGTGTCTACAACATAAAGACACCGTTTACTTCTAGTTTCGGCAAGAAAGACCGTAATCTCAGCATAAGTTGGATGATAGAGCCACTGGAATCTGTTTTTTGTAATGATTGCCTTTTTTTGATAAATATATAAATAACCGTTTCTGTTAAAAAAAAAAACATAGCCAATGAATTCACCGAGTTTTTGACTTGACTCAATTGGAAACTTGATTAACACATTCTAATTGACAAACTCAAAGGTTGATTCAATTATATTTGTTCAACTATTTCAACTAAAAGATTGACATCACTAAGAGTTGACATAAGTCAACATCCTACACCCAAAATCCTTACATTTCTTCAAAGTAAAGTGCAAGAAAAGATCTACAAAAATAGATTTACTAGCATGCACATAACAATTACAATAATTAGAAGAGGGACAAATGAAGGTTGATCATGCAATTATATTCTTGGTCAAAGTGGAGTTGGATGATGAGCGAGGGGAACTTTGTTAATACTTGATAGAGTACTCTTACAAAAATTTTATTGATTAGGAAGTTGCACAACTAGTTCAATGGGCATTGTAAAAGGTTTCCCAACTGAAGTTGAACTAGTGGTTGTAATCAAAGGAAGTAATTCCTTAATGGATGTATGGCTGATCGATTGAGGATCCTATTCTTGTAAAGAAGTGGGCCAAAATTAGGTGCTAAAATTATCTAAAACAATTGGCATATCCATTTGCATTGAGTGTAGAAGTTGATGTGCTTTGTTGTCTAATCATTATTTAGTGTGCTTGATGGTAGAGATAACTTTAACACTCTCAAGAACTTATTGTTTTGCAATATGAATGGTCAATGTTTAGTAGTTGAAGCTATGCTTGAGTCATTTCTTGAGTGACCATTTTCATTGGGAATTCGAGTCTTGAACTCTCCCACCATGACATTTTTCTTAAAAACCAATGTTGATTGCAACATTTAAACACCATTTTAACCAATGTTTCTTTGCACTTCGTTTAATATATATGTTAAGCAAACACTAGTTTTTTTTGTTTCTTAACGATGGCTACAATGTTGATACTTGATTACGAACTGTATTATTTAAAAAAGGGTCCTGCACTGGGTGGCTACAACAACTGTAACTTAATATGATTTCTTAGTCCCTTTGCAGTTGGCATACTGAATGTACAACACTGTCTGGCCACTAATAAGTTCTATGATGTATTATTAAAAAGGGGCCCTACACTAGGTGGCTACAACAACCGTAACTTATGATGATTTCTTAGGTCCTTTGTAGTTGACATACAGATCATACAACACTGTCTAGCCACCGATGATGGGTAGCACCTTGAAACAGGTGTGAGTTCTGTGATGCATTATTTAAAAATGGGTCTT
>JASDQU010243312.1:99101-112751 GCA_032191745.1 Picea mariana | reverse complement strand
TACAGATATTGAATTAATAGGAACAACCTTGATTCAATTTCATGGATGTGTTTGGTCTCTGTGTGTTGTTGATATTATGCTTTTGCATACTTGCTTCTTTTTATGCTTATCTTCTATATGCTGCGTATGTGATTGTATATCAGGTTCGTAACCTGAGGGAATGAGAGAATAAGCTGAGATTGTTTCACTGTTTGAACCAGTAGATTCCTGCATAGAGTGCAGTCGAATTCCTCCGCATAGAGTGCGTTGAGGGGGGGGTTCAATAGTGAAACTCTTATTCTCGTCGACCAGAGTTGTGTTGATAGTTCGAACCGTGCAGGTGAGTGCGGGTTGGACGTGAAGTCTCAGTAGCAAGCCTGAGATAAGAAAGGTCGGGGTTGCTGTGACTGTGAAAGTGCAGAACCTGGAAGACTTCAACACTTTGAAAGTGATTGAAGGTGGAGTGCAGGCATCGTGCGCAAAGCCTCTGAAGGAATCGGATAGAATTTAGCTCGGGAGGGATAGTTCCTCGTTCAGGTCACAGGAACAGGCCTGGGAGAGTTTTGAACCAAGGGAAAGCTTAGAAGCCGGAGGATTCTCAAGAGGAAGAGAATCGACGACTTGAAGTTGTCGTGGAGAGCTGCGAAATCCCGCAGACCGTCAGATCGCGGAGGAGTTGCGAGGGGGTTGACTCGCAGGAGCAGGAGAGAATCCATTGGCCATCGAATATCGGCATATCGGGGTTGGTGAGTGCAAGAGTTGCATGCACGTCAAAATTGCGAGTAGCGATTTTCCGATTCTGTGGGAGCCGTCGATCAGAACGAGGACACGTGGTGGAAGATCTCGGCGAGTCGGCGTTTGGAGGCATCGGGGTTTTCCAGGTTGTGGAACGCTTGCATATTGAAATCGCGATCAGCGATTTCCCGATCTTATCAGAACCGTTGATTGGTGGGACACGCGTCGAAGGATCCCTAGGAATCGGGGTTCGAGGATTCGGGGTTCTCGACGTCGAGGAACTCTAGCATCGTGGATTCGCGATTCGCGAAATCCCGAAGTGACATGGCAGTGTGGGACCACGTGTGTTAGTGGAATACAGTTGGCATGAGATCCCGAGAGATCGGGACTCGGCGTTTGAGACTTTCCATTGTAAAGGAATTGTGAACAGCAAAATTGCTATCACGCAATCCCCGATAGAGTGGGAGCGTTGACCCGTTGACCATCGGGGATTGGGGTTTTGTTTTGCATGTGATGGTGATCACGTGAGCCGCGAATTCTCGAACCGCGATACCTCGATTTCCGAAAGGAAGATCACCGAAGGAGTATTGCTGTGGGTAGGTGAACTCCCGAGGGGAGTTGGAAGAGCTTAGACTCTTCGGGCCTGTGAGTCAAAGAAGGTCCTGGTGTGAGCAGGGTGGAACTGTGAGGGTTGCCACACGTAGCATCACTTATTGAGAAGGGTTCTTGTGCATGGTTATTCTTCTTGTGATCTTGGTATGGTGCAATAGTTATGGTTCAAGTAATAGTTAATCAGAAAATTTAAAGAGAATGCATGAACTATAGCTCATTGAAAACTTACACAAGGAAGTTGCTTTGAAGCTCGGAGATTGGAGTGGAACTACAAGTCACTATAGTGCCTGTGGATGATTTTGAGATTGACCTCGGGCAATAATTCTTGAGGAGGGCAAAGGTAGCACCCATATATCACGTAGAGTGTTTGGTCGTCTTTTCAGGCCAAGATTCATGCATTCTCCCTACTATGAGGAGAAGTTGTGAGGCGGTTGGCCAAATGACTTCCTTGAGTTTGGTTGTTGTGGATAGTCAAGGAGCCAAACAACCTCACCGTGAAGGACTTGGACGAGTTGGGTTTGATGGGAAAACCAAAGAGGGGAGTTCAAGAGGTCTTGCACTATCTTTGATGGATAGTGGTGTGATAAAGATAGTGGAATACAGAGTTGCCAGACTTGAGTCTTGATGGACTCCATGATGATGGCAGTGGATACAATGATGGAAGTTTGCTAGGGCAGGCAAGACGTTCCAAACTTAGGCAAGCAATTGGAGACAACGAATGTTTCGATCAAGGAAGCCCGTGAGACGTTTGATGAGTATGGGGAAGGTTTGTCTGTGGACTAAGTCGACAAGGTAGAGATGCAACAACCTTCGTATGTGAGGACCAAGGAGAAGTTCGAACCTTCCTTGGGCAACGACCAGATGGACCCATAAATTGAATCACTGTTAGAAGAAGGTGAGGGAAAAATTAGGTCGAACGTGCCTATGTTGATATACTTGACGTATAAGTATGGTGACATTCAAAACTCCCCGGAGGACTTGACTGATCTCGGACGAAACATGGATTGCAACAGTGGCTTGGGAAGTCACTTGCCATTGACCCACGACTGAGTAGCAACGAGTTGGTTCACTCCATAGGAGTGAGCAATGGAGCTTAGAAGTGCCTTGGAAAATTTCGCTTTGTAGAAGACTTAGCAGCATGAAGAGAAGGTGGTGACCTTGCCATGGTAGGATGTTGGGTTGCGGAAGGTAACTTGACAGTAGAAGGAAAAGGTGGTGACTTTGCATTGGTTCATGAACAGTTGCACAACATGATTGAAGTTGAGTAGGAAGCTCTTGTTCATGGAGTGGATAATGGGTAGTTGCATGATAACTTTGGTTTGAACGATGTGGAGGAGTTGGGTGACCACTGTAGACAGAGGCATGGATTCAGATGAACTTGAGAACAAAAGGTTCTTGGCGATGTTGTCAAGGATGGCAACGACTTTTGGTGGGGGAGGATGTAAGACCCTCGCCTAGAGAGGCGCGAGGCATCTCCATTGTACCAGTGCAAATGGATAGTTTAGTCGACCAAGTCGCCTTGGATGACAACCTTAGCTTGTTGGCAAGGCGCATGACAAACATTTGAATTGGTGGCAAGGTGCCCCTGCAGATAGATTGGGTGTGCCTCGGCTAGAGTCAAATTGGATGCACCAAGGAAGTTGTGCAGGCTTGGCTAGAGGCTTGAGGATCTAGAGTTCCAAGACTTTATAAGGACTGGTGGATTTAGGCATTCTGCACTTAGGGGTTGCGATGGGCGGTTGAGGTGCCTTCGGGCACAAGTTGTCGCGGATTGCACTTGTTGAGCGTACTCCCTTGGGCATGTATTCATTGGATGTATTGGGTGCACGAGTTGGATGTGCGGACCTAAAGGTGATTTGTCCCCATGACTTGTAAACGACAAAGATACAAACGTGTTGGCCTTGGGCACGAACAATAGGAGGACTTGGGCATGGAACGAGATGACTCAGCGAATGAGATGACCTAGGCAAATAGAGAATGAAGTAGGCTCGAAGCGACTTTAGTGGATCAACATGTGTGATGGAATGAGTCGACTTGAGGAGACTTGGGTCCACTCCATACGACAAGACTTGCCAAGTGATGGGCAAGGCACATATAAGTATGGAGACACATCAACGATCTAAGGCATCAAGGGGATCAATCAAGAAGTGGAGACAAGAGAGCAAGAGGTGTGAAGAGTCATCTAGTGGTTTGTGTTGTCTTGCACAAGGGTTGGCACAGCAGGTCGCTAAGTTGGCCAAGTGACTAAGACGAAAACAAAACCTGCAGGAGGCAGGCCTGTGGATGCTTCAAGGGTTGGCTTGCTTGACTTGTGCGAATGTTGTGCAGTCTTGTAGAAGGCAACTCGCCTTGATATCTTTGTACTAATGTAATTGAGCTGCAGGAAATGGCTGAGCTTCCCTCATTGCAATATTGCAACATTCTTCTATATATTGAATAAAAGGGTGTTAGGCACTAATTTGGTGCCACCTGTCCCCATATGATGTGTATTAGGGATGCTCTATGTATTTGAATGTTGTTGTTCTTTTGCATACTGTTAATTGGCTAAGTGTTGTATTGCTACAGAACATTTGAGGCCACGGTTGGACGTGTGCCTAGTAAGTTAGATAGATTGAGTTGAGTAAGACTTGGTATATCTAACTTCTTGTAGCTTAAGGCGAAGTTATGGGCAGACCTTGATTGAAGAGGCATACTCTAGTTGTAGTATGCGCAAGTTGACCAAGCCATTGTGGCAGAAGCAAAAGCAGTGCCACACGACTGTAGGTGCCAGAACAACTTGGGTGCACCAAGTCGTTGCAAAAAATTATGGGTGGACTTCAGATCCGTGACAATTGGGGTCTTGATGAGGGCACTCTGTTATAACTGGGTATGGTATGTATTTTGGGCAGTGTTCACTCTGTCAAGGGAGTTTGGGCTATAATGAAAGACTGACTGGTTATTTGCTCTACCGTTCACACTTACACTCTTATCATCCATGTAATCAATTGATGCTTTAAAAGATGCAATTTTTTTGTCTATTGTGGTTAAAGGGGATTCTCTGGGTTGAATTTGGGCTTGGGTTCCAATCGCACTTTAAACCTTCTCTGCTGGTATCATAGTCCCAGGGTGCATTGATGACTTTAATTTCAAGAAAGCATATTGTTCTAGATGGGTCTGGCTTGTATACCTCAATTGAACTGCTCACAACTTGAAGGGACTTTGTAGGCCAGGTTTGATTCATATTCATTGTAGCTGTGGATTAGATAAATTCTGTAGGGTCTAGATTGATGGTGGGCCACCTATGCTTTCATTTGGTTGTTTTGAAGAATTCCTTAGCGATATGTAAATGTATGTATTTTCACCCTTCGTGCTTTTCATGATTACATGTCTGGATAGGACACTGGTTCAAAATGCTACCTTCCAGATTGTTTGCTCAGTTCATCAATTATTGCCAGGCTTGGAGTGGATGTGGCTAGAGACTCGGTGGATGTTGCAGTCGACACAGTGGAAACAAGGCAATCAAATGTCAAGGGATCAAATTACAGTATGGAGGTCTTGATTAAAAGGATCAAATTACAGTACAAGTTACTTGTTCATAGTTTTGAATTGGTGGGGAGGGTCTCTGTGCTTTGTGATTGAGAAATGCCAAACCCAACCACAAGGAAAAGCTTGCTTTCGACAGACGGGACAGACGGGATACTATGGATGGTTAGGACAAAATTACAGCACTTTCGATACAATCATCTCCAGCGACATTGATAACCTCAGAAGCAAACAACCTAATCCATAACAGAGAAGGAAGCTACATTTCTATTACAGTGAAAGTGATTCTTGCATCAGACAAAGGGCATGTAATGGCCCTTCAGATATTTCTACATCAGCAAAAGATAATTTCTTTGCTTAATAATTGAAGAGAAAACATGGAATGTTATTACCAACGATGTGACAACACGTCTGCAAACAATTTCAACATTATATCATTTTTAAAACCTAGTACTACAGTTCCTCAAATGTTTTGGAATTATTTAATTTAACTAGTTATTTAAAAGACCCTTCAAATTAAACCTTTTTATTTTACTTCAGACCAATCAGCATTTTTTTAAAGATTAGATAGGAATCTTTAGATTTTTCTCACTTGCATAAGTTTGATATGATCTTAAATGATCAGATTTTGAAAACTAAATTATATATATATATATATATATATATATATATATATTAAAATTGAAAAAATATTAAATATAAAATTTACTGATTTATAATAATTTTTTAATTTTAATTTTCATTTTTAAATAAAAAAGTAGTCACCAAACTTAAAGGAGTGCGGGCTATGGATTTTGAGGTTTGAGTTAATTAGTGAAACATAAAAGATGACCACCATCAAATTAATAATATAGATAATTTAAAGTGTTACATTTTTATTATGTTTAAAATAAGCCTTGAGATAATAATGAGATCATTAATAAGAGGAAGTTAAACTATCATAAGTATTTTGTCTATCTAGATTTTGCTAATTAAAACTTTTTTTTCAACATTGCATGTTTTAAAAACAAATAAATACCATCTTATATACAAAAAACAAGTTGGACAGTTCTAGTTTTGTTTCAATTTGTAGTTTGTAGTTGAAATATAATTTTTGTAGTGGTGTGTGGCAAATTCCAATCCAATGCACTAAGGGTAAATCCAACATCCTTATGTATTTAGGGAAATGTGTGAGATAGAGGTTACATGGGTTGCATGACACAATGTTTGTGTTATGTTTAGCGGAAAAAAATGCAGGGGGTGTCCAACATTGAATCAAGGGTGCCTTCCATTGAATTGCATCATAGTGTTGGTGTCTAACACCTCTAATGATTGTTGATAATCATTGGTTGATTGTGTCTCAAATATTTGTCTTTCATGTGTCATTTGAAGACCATATTTTGAGAATGATAGGGATCCATTGGAAGTTAGGTGACTTCATCCTTTAAATTTCCGCCTCTATTTTTATTGTCACTAAAGTGTTAGTCCAACACTCACCCTCCACGAACATATATGCCCACTAGAGAGGCATCACTATTGGCCAGTAAGTATTCCCCTCACGACCTTGTTGCTTGAATCTTGTCCATCCTACCTATTTGGCTTAACATAGTTTCCCACATGCTATCACATTATCTGTAACATACCCAACCACCCACAAGCCGGGGTACGCTACCTTCAAGCCCGCCCTTGGACTTTGTTCTCTTATCGATACCTTTTTAAAATTTAAGGATGCATAAAAGGAAAGACTTTAACGACATGCATAATAGAAGTCAACAAGCATGCATAGTTTAAAGATTCAATTACACGATAATTAAATATACAACAGAAATGCATTCATATACATGCAATTGATACCATAACATAGAGCACTTATCTTTATGAAAGATGACACCAACTGGCTATAGACCAAGGATGTTCCACCCAACCGTAGACACTACTGTTCCAAATCTCAACAGCAGCGTCACCCCTGAGCCAGGGCTATGAATCCACAAGGACGGTTCCAGAGTGTTACTTGGATTCCCAAACCAGTCAGCACCCAAGCTCTCACAGGCTTCCCAGCTCTCACAACAATCCAAGTACCCAGCTTGCACCACCCGAGAGAATGGACCTCCACCCTTCTCTGCCACGCAATCCCTCAGGTAGTCCTCCTTATTCGGGCTCCAGCACAACTGGTCTAGAATCTCGATGCTGGAACTCTCAGGACTCGCAGTTGTGAACAACGTTGGACACAGGCCAACACATCTCAGACATGCAGGGCTCAAATCATGGCTGGATCACACCAGCGACCACTACAACCAACTATCCCGTGGCTAATCTTGTTCGGTTCCCTTTCCCAAGCCAAGACACGGATGAGGATGGATCAATGAATGGGTGAGTGAGTGCATGCAAGTGTGTGAGGGAAATGAATAAACGTGCAAGAAATCAACGAACAAACCATCAGTTGAACCCCCCCATCAGACCAGAGGTGGGTTTAAGTAACTTCGTGGGGAATCAAGAACCTCTTGGCCTTCCCCAAGAAGCTCACGTAACCAATCCCCTCCCTTAGGGAAAAAGGGTAATTAACATAGGAATAACACTTAGCCCCTCAAACCCCCTCTCTTGTGGAATCATAGCCCCCTATAACTCTAGTCCTTGTCCGTCTAGCAGTCAACCATGTATTTATTATTAATAATGATAGAAAACATTACATGTCTTGGACACACTGGTCTTTTAATAATTGTTTGGGCACCTTGGCCTCTCAACATTGTAACAATACATTATTTAAAATGAGGGTTCAAAACCTAGGGTGTTACATTATCCCAATACTCTAGTCCCAGTAACCCCTTGGAAGATTTGTAGATAACCAATCAAAGATATCATATATCTAATCCTTAAATTCATATCTTGCTTCCACTTCCACTAGTTGTGCTTTAAATGTAATACATGCTCTCTCTCTCTCTCTCTCTCTCTCTCTCTCTCTCTCTCTCTCTCTCTATATATATATATATATATACAGTAAAAGAAAGGGTAAATGTCTCGAACATAAATAAATTTGATCGCTTGTTGATGCATCGTCATGGGTTTCGTTGAATTGTTGGATGATCAAGTAATGCCTCGATGAGAACAAAGAGCAACTGGCTAACCATTCTCAACATGGTGGTGGTGGTATCACAATTGCAACCCATTTCCTAAGTTGAAATTATTGTTTGAACTATAAATAAGATGATTTTGATGTAAGGATAGTGATGATAAGAATCAAGCAATTAAATGTGCCCAATGCTTGGAAGACCAAGCAAATGAGCTAATAAGGACAAGGGAAAACCAAAAGGGTATGAGCAATAAGCCATCCTTGATTTTTGTTTGGTACAAGAAGGGTCATATCGTTGATAATAGTTGGTATTTTGGTCCATGTGTCTTTTGTGGATTTAGAGGATATCATGTGGCTTCATGTTGGAAGAGACAACCTTCATTAGAGGAGCAAGATAAAGAAGGTTTCTAATATCACTTCCGAAGACAATGGAAAGCTCATATGAGCCTAAACTAGTAGAAGTTTCAAAGCAAGCACTGTTGTAGTGATTGCAAAAGAATTGGACACCATTTTGCCAAATGTTGGAGGCTACATTGTTAAGTTTTGAGCTATTATTAGGTTTCTTTTCAATTTACTAGATAACCATAGCATAGATAGGATCACTGAGAGAAACACAATCACAAGATACACAACATTTATCTAGGGAAACCCTGATGGGGAAGAAAACCCAACAAAAACTTCCTTAATATAGATAGCCAATACAATGCCAAGACAATAAATCAAACACTAGAGAATATCCTCTACTAAGCAATGCGTCTCTCTCTCTCTTCCTTCTTCCAGCAACTAGCCACTGCAACTTCCTTCAAACTTGCGCACTAGATGAGTGAGCTGAGTGAGTGAACAAATGAGGTGCTAGCTCCCTTTATTTATACAAATTGGTAGGAGCTAGAAAGGTGTCCCTTCCTTGGGCAGGGCCGACTTGTCTTCTTAGTGGTTAAAACCACTTTAAATGGCATGGGGGCCGACTTCTTAATTTGCATAATATATTTAGGGTTTGACCAATCCGCAAAATGGGACTTGGTCAATTACAATGCCCGACATGACCAATCCACAAAAGGGGATTGATCCAATGAATAATAACTCAATAATAAATAGAATACTCTTTGCAGTTACAATATTTCAACACTCCCCCTTAACAAGAAGGGTATTCTACATCATCATCAGGAGAGAGAGAGAGAGGGAAACAACATCAACAACATTTGGAACACCCATTGTCATATCTATAAATCATTAGAAGTTTTTCTCATCATCAATATCATCATTCACAGCAGGGAGCTGGAATGGCATCATCATCTACATCAACATGGATTAATATAACACTAATACATCATCATCAATAACAACACAAGGCTGATACACCATCAATAAAAACAATATCACAGCACAAAGGTTGGAGCATCAAAAACAACAACAACATCACATCACGAAGGCTGGAGCATCATCAACATCAACACTGGGTTGGAAATCGTCAACACAAAGCTGACATCACAACACGAGGCTGGCATCACAACAACATCAACACAAAGCGGGAAATCTTCAGTACTAGGCTAGCATCACAACAACATCAACACGAAGCTGGAAATCTTCAGCACTAGGATGGCATCACAACACGAGGCTAGCATCACAACAACATCAACACGAAGTTGGAAATCTTCAGCACTAGGCTGACATCACAGCACGAGGCTGACATCACAACAACATCAGCACGAAGCTGGAAATCTTCAGCACTAAGCTGGCATCACAACACGAGGTTGACATCACAACAACATCAACACGAATCTGGAAATATTCAGCACTAGGCTGGCATCACAGCACGAGGCTGGCATCACAACAACATCAACACGAAGCTGGAAATCTACAGCACTAGGTTGGCATCACAACACGAGGCTGGCGTCACAACACTATCCCCATTTCGAGGGATGTCCTTTCGGACTACACCAAACTTTTCTCGAAAGTGCTCAAACTTTACACGAGATAGAGGCTTGGTCAACACATCAACGATCTGTTCATCCGTGCTAACATATTGGAGCTTTATGGCTCCTCTCTGCACCATATCACAGATGTAATGATCTCAGATCTGTATGTGTTTTGACTTATCATGGAACACATCATCTTTATACAACACTGGTTATCACATAGGATCATGGTTGCTTCCATCTCCCTATCAAATAGATCTGTCAACAACATCAGAGGCCATATGGATTCACAACTGGCAGAACATGCAACAATGTATTCCGCTTCTGCCGTGCTGAGAGTAATGTTTGATTTCTTCCTACTCTGCCATGAGATCATGGCTGACCCCACACTGAAACAACATCCTGAAGTGCTCTTTCTGTCAAAGACACTTCCAGCGCAATATGAATCGGTATAACCACTCAGTTCGAAGTCATGATCTCCATTATAACTGAGACCACAATCTAATGTACCCTTAAGGTACATCATCACATGTTTTGCAACAACCAGGTGAATACGTCTGAGATTTACCAGAAACTGACTCAAGGTGTTCACAACAAAACATATATTTGGTCTGGTGTTCATCAAATACATCAACGATCCAATGATCTGTCTGTATAATGTAGCATCAATCAATTCTGACGAGGTATCTATGAGAAGTTTCAACTTCGTTTCCATGGGTGTGTACATGGATTTACATTCCAACATGTTAAACCTCTTCATCATTTCAACTGCATACTTCCCTTGGTTAAGGAAGATCTTCTCTACGCTCTAACAAACTTCAAGATATAAGAGATAAAACATTGGGTCTTTCATCAAACTCTGTAGCGAGCTTCTTCTGTAATCTGTGATGAGATTTTCTTCATCTTGTCAAGAATACATCATCTACATATAGTAGTAATATCACTGGCTCATCATTCATAACCTTGAGGTAAAGGTTAGAATCAACTTTACTCTTGGCAAAGTCCAAGCTCTTCAGGAAACTATCAATTCTTCCATACCAAGCTCTAGGAGCTTGCTTCAACACATACAAAGCTTCCTTCACATGACATACATGAGTCTTTATATCTTTAATCTTCAAATCAAATTT
Source organism: Picea mariana (assembly GCA_032191745.1). Taxonomy (NCBI): domain Eukaryota; kingdom Viridiplantae; phylum Streptophyta; class Pinopsida; order Pinales; family Pinaceae; genus Picea; species Picea mariana. The sequence continues at coordinate 101,814 of JASDQU010243312.1, read as the reverse complement.
TCTCATTACATTGTACCAATCTGGTACACTTGCTCAGTTGCAACTCAATCTGCACAATCATGTGCTAGCCCTATGTTGCTCTCTGCAAAGCACTATCTGTCTCACTGCCTGAGAGTATGTCCTCTCCTCTTTCTGCAATTGTTCCTTCTGGAACTGGGACTCTGCACCTGTAGCTGCTATGCGGTTGAGAATGATTGCTTCATCCTCACTATGGCTGTTGAAATCTGTGAGTAACTCCTCTTATTCTATCACGATAACAACTTCATTTGATACTAAGAGTGGCTCAATAATTGATACTGAAGGTAGCTCTTCTTGTTTCATGGAGTAACTATATCTTTCATTGTAGTCATGTCTCCATGACCCAACTAATGTAATGCACCAACTGCCACTCAATTTTAAATATGGGGATTGCTCCCCCTGCATCTCATACTATATATGAATCATGGTTGTTCTGGTTGTCTTCATAAATATTGGAACTATTTCTTCAATTACTGGAGTAAGTGTCTCGTCATAGTCTTCTCCCTCTTGCTGGGAGAATCCTCTGGACACACATCAGGCTTTGTACATCTGCAACATGCTTGATTTGTATAGATCAATCTTGGAAGTCAATACTGACTTCTCTTCTAGTCTCATAGAAGAATCCATATCCTAGTCTTTCTGACCAACTTCCTTCTTTGTCATTGAGACAAGGGAATCTTCTAGGAGATTTCATATCTCCTAGGAGTCTATGAAGTTACGATCTAGTCTTCTCATGGCATCTGTCTCCCAATCCTGGAAGTTGTCTCTTTATTTGATCCTTTCTAAGATCAGGATTATCTTTGATTTCTTCTGAGTCTACAAGGACTTCATCATCTCTTACAGGGTATACTTGGTGTTGAATACCAAGTCTAAATATGAAACACTGAGTCAGGATTCAAACGAGTTTTGCTTTCTGTCAAGGTGGCTTCATTAACCTTTGAACAATTCTGTTGTGAGTTCTTGTTCTAATGTTCGGTCATCTTTGGAGCCTTCTGATCCTTATAATCAATCTCCGTATGAGATACTCTAGATCTCAACAGATAGCTTCTTCTTCACCTTCTTTGGTACATGAATGTATCTGGTTATGTACATAGTCTGCTTCATGTCTCATCTAATATGTTGCCTTCTGCAACCTTCACTATAGCTTCCTCAGGGTTATCACCTGTGACCTGGAACAAGGTCATCAAAACAACAAGTAAGAATAATATTCTTTTGATAATAGTAAATAAAACAATAGCACGAATAATGGTCAAAGTAGCTCCTTTAGAGCTTTCATTTGTGACCTATCTGAAACAAGGATCAAAAGTAAGAAATATAATATGAAATGAGATCAACACTCTTCTAGTGTTGTGATCAAACATTCATCCAAGGTAACCTGGAATCAACACAAGAAGTTTCTCCTAGAGGAGATGTTAGTTGTATCTGGTAAATGATTACATTAAACATTTATCTCAATATGCTCACATGCTACCAAGCATAATGCTTTTCAAAGACTGCTACCTCAACTATAGTGTTTACTTCTTGTAATGGGGTAGTTATTAACTTGTCATGTGCAACTTTGAATCTGATCAACTTAATTAATCAAACTTGGAACCTGGAGTCTTGTCCTCAAGAATGAGTGTGTGTTGATTTTCTTCCAAGAGTCCTTCACTCAAGATGGCAAGTGATTTCTTCAACCTGTCCTCTATACTAAGACAATATGCTATCTTGACAGAAGTTTGGGTTAGAGAATAAATTCTATGATATCAACTTTAATCCATTTAATACCTTGACTTTTATTTTGACCAAAGGTTAGTATGATGGTCATAGCTTCAACATGCAACCTAGATCAAAATAATGTCATAACAAATAGATGCATATTAGAGTAATCAAACCTGGGTTGCATTATTCCTCTGAATGTGTTGGATCTTGAGATCCTTCTGGATCTATGGCAAGAGATCCCTTCTCATGCAAATACCCTTTAAAACTTGACCATTTAAACATATGTGAGTACATATCTCTGATTGTATTTGCAGGTACTGGCACCATCTGGTAGAAACAATAATAATTATTGACTCTTAAAAACTTCAAGGGTGACTGCAAATGGTACTGCAGCTGATACCTCAACTGATACTGCAACTGCAATTGATTCTGGAACTGCAACTGCAACTGCAACTTAGGGATTTATGAGGAAACCCTAATTTTTCAAACTTCAAATTTTGAAATTCTGATCCAGGGGCTCGATGTGCTGAGCTGAGGCGAGTGAGCTGGTGCAGTCAGATTTCTAAAAATGAAAATTTTACCCCTTGAAATTGAGCTTGTGGAAATCTGGACTGGTACTTCTGGTATTGGTTCTGATTTCTTGGTTTTCTGGTACCAGTGAAAACTAGGGTTTTACTTTCTAGGAGTTCTATCCACTGAAAATGTGTGTTCAAGATGCCAAAAGCTTCACTAGAGTAGGGTACACTTTTCTAGGTGGGTTTTAGGCAAAAATTCCTCTCCAACAAAAAGCCCTAATTTTCTTGTACGACAACATTGATGTTTTTATTTATCCAGTGAAAGATGCTCTCTTTAGCCTAGCTCTGATACCATGTTAAATTTTGAGCTATTATTAGGTTTCTTTTCAATTTACTAGATAACCATAACATAGATATGATCACTAAGAGAAACACAATCACAAGATACACAACATTTATTCTGGAAAACTCTCATGGGG
>JASDQU010243312.1:29835-41202 GCA_032191745.1 Picea mariana | reverse complement strand
ACTTGGAGGTTGGACCCAACATTCCTACACTTTATTAGGAGCGACCCTTATACATCCTAGTTTCATTTAACAAATAAAAGTTTGAATATTAAAATTCGTTCAAGCTTGATTAAACGACTTCTTGTTTATAGATTCCTTATCTATTTAATGAAGGTCAACACCATCGATGATAATAGCAAAGATAGATATGATATGTCGATGGATAAATGTCATGAGACCATCACTAACCAGAGTAGGACAAGACAAATTGTATTTTCTTATTTGTATAAGGGACATGTACAATAATATAGCCACAAAGAATGTAAATCCATCATTATAAGTGCCATGTGTCATCTCATCATTTGATAATTGGGGTGTTCACGATATGACAATGGATATACACGACACGAGGAATCCAAGATATCAAGTCACATTTAGAATAAAATAAAAGGGATGCCCTTTGCTTGTATCATATTAGAATTTTTATACTAAGGGTTATTCACAAATTACTATGGCGCTCTAATTATGATTTGATATTATACCATGTAGGTCAATTATATCTAATTATGATTTGATATTATATCATGTAGGTCCATTATAACACGAAAAGTTTTGTTGATGTTTGCAATTAATTTCTTTAAAAAAGACATTGATGTGGAAAACGAAAAGAGAAATGAATTTAATGAACATAAAATTCATAGTCCCATGATAGTGATAACTTGAAATGGGAATATATCAACTTCATTTTTGGTGTTGCAATTAAGTGATTTAATAGAAAAGGAGGAAAGGTCAAGTAAGTGGTGTTGGCCCTTGACCAAGTTTTGGGAGATTCTTGGTCATGTTGACCTATTTTGGGACTTCGACAGCCTGTCGAAGGAGGAGCGGAAGACGAAGCGAAGATCACGGGATCTTGACCCCTTTTTGGGTCCTTTTTGGGTTTTTGGGATTATGTAATGGGATTGGGATGTCGGCCCATGGGTTTACCCATGTTTAGGCCTATTTTGTAATATATAAATAGACGCTTAGGCTAGATAGAAGTGTGGTGCATCTATGTGATGTGAATGTATGCTAAGTGCAAGTAGAGTCTGTAAGTGCTTCTTGCATGACTATAAGAGACTTGCAGACCTAAGTGCAGGTCTTTGTAGCGGATTGTGGAAGGACTAGAGTAAGGAAGAAGGATCCATGGAGTTGCACATATCTTCTGTCATGTGCGGAGTAAGGGTTTGAGGCTCTGTTCTTGTAACTGATTGAATGAAGACAATAAAGGAGAAGAGTTGGTGGACATAGCCTAGGGTGGGGGTGAACCATGTAAACACTGTGTTATGCTGCTTTGTGCTTTGTCTTGATGTGTTCACATGTTATTTTCTAAGTGCTTTGATGTATTTAGATAGATCTACTTATGCTTTGTGCTTATTATATGTGAGAATGTTAGATCTGATCTATATGGCTATGCTTAGTGCTTGATCTGCTCAATCTGATGTATTTACCTATGCTAAGTGCTTAAATACATTAGATTAGTGTGAATGCCGCAAAGCTCTGTTTTATCAATGAAGTGGATATTGATTGCATATTGAGGAACTGATGGTGCTAAGTGCTTTATTAAGTATTATAATCACATATCTGTGCCGCAACTAAGGTTGTAGACACCTGAGTCTCACAATCACCCCTGCCTCTACCTCGGGTGAGACTTCATCTTCTTCGCAGGTGTTGCCGAAAGGGCCAATAGTTAGGGATTTTTTGGTGCACTGTTGTAGCGTTGAAACCTGGGTCTGCCCCTGTGCCAACAAATGGTTCCGTTGCCGGGACATGAAACTGTGATTGCTAGGAACTGAGAAAGAAGAAGCTTTGTGCAAAGATTCGACCTGAGATTGTGAAAGCTCTGTGCATAGATCTGTGCCCTAGTGCGCAGTATCCTACTCAATTTATAAAGCTCTGTGCTAAAGAAAGAAGCCCGATCTGAAGAAAGGAGGTCAGATCTGAAGGAAAGAAGCAAGATATGAAAGCTTTGTTCTCTAAGAAAGGAAAAAGTGAGAATTTTTGATTAAAAGAGGTAAGATTTGCAAGCTCTGTGCTCTGATAAAGGGTAAGAATAGTTAAAAGTTTTAGATTTGGAAGCTTTGTGCTCTGTAGAAGTAATATAAGTGGAAATTTTTGTTTCTAAAGTATGGATCTAGGTATGTTTGATAGGTTCCTTCCTAGCTTGAAAACTAGGGCACTAATAGATGAAAAAAGGCTTGATATGAGTAGATCTGATAAGAATAGTGAAAGATATGTTATAACTATGTATAGAAAGAACGTTTGGACTAACAAATGGATGTAGGATCCCATAAAGATTTTTGCAGGTTAGCTACCATGATCCTAGTGTGCAGTACTGGAAAGGCTGGGGATCATTTAAAAGAAAGAGAGGATTAACCCTTTGTTATAGTTGCAGAAGACCAGGACATATTGCTAAGAAATTCCCTGGGAAAAGACCTAGTTGTCTTTGTTGTAAATCTATGGACCATGAAGTGTTAGATTGCCCTAGAATGACTGCTAAGCTGGAAGAAATGAATTTGAATAGAGGAAACCCTAAGACAGGTCCAGAAATGGCAGAACACTAGAAAGAATCAGAGAAAGTATTGCTACAAATAAACGAAACCCTGAATGACCATCAACATGTCAGACTATCAGAGATCTTCAAGGAAAAAGAATGCATTGAAGTAAGAATATGAGACTTTGACATTGACTTTGTTCTGGATGAAGAAAAACAAGTGAATATCATGACATAAAGAACTTGGGAAGCCATAGGGAATCCTTCTATGATCCCTTCATTAGGAGGAATAGGACTATTCAAAGGAAAGCTGATAAACCTATGTGGGAAGCTTGCTTGCATAGCTATGAATGCTAATGGAACTTCGACAGAAGAAGATTTTGAGGTTACTAAATTTATTGAATACATCGCCCCATTTACCATGTTACTAGGAAAACCTTGGATTGATAGAGATCAAGCCAGACGAGAAGAAGAAGAAGTTTTGGAACAGAAGAAACAAGAGTTAAAAGATTTCATGACCAGAAGGAACGCACACTTGATTGCAGAACAAGAGAACAGGTCGAAGCTATTTAACACTAGCAACCCAGATGTCGAAGTTGCAAGAACATTAGAAGACCCATAGAAGACTGAAGTACCTACCCTAGACAAAGACAAAGTATTATCCAGGAATCCTAGGGAAGAATCTCAACAACGCGAAGTGACTATGACCAAAGAAGATAAGAATCAGAATGGAAAAAGGAATACCGAGACGAAGCTCACTGGAAAAAAGGCTAGAAAGTTAAGTAAGAAGAGAGATAAGATCGAAAAGTTGCAGAAGGTTCTAGAGGGAACTTCGCAGATGAAAAAATTGCAAAATGGGAGCTTCACCGGGATATCAGAACAACGACACATGGCACTTCGCCATGATGACATAATATATTTGTTGGGGACATTATAACCGTTCGATCGACGCTCTGAACGAGCAGAAAGTCAATTATGGTTCGTCATCAGACCGTTGGACCGTGCGATAAAGGACTGAACAAGAGTTAATGGAGGCTCATACCCGTTGCAAGCGAACCGTTGTCAAGTTCCCTATTTATCTCATCGTGCGATGCACCAAGAACACTTTTTCCAATTGAGAATTCGAGCCCGCAGACTAAGCTGAGTTTATACAATGATCATCGCACTCTTGCTCTCTATCTCAGTACTGTGTCTAATTTGTTCCCCGAACCCGCGATTGTTCACCCCGAGTGTGTATGTCGGAATAATTGAGCACCGCAAAGAAAGCTGTTGAAGAAGTTTTGATTGACTTGATGACTAAGAGAGTCATGTCGATGTCTGAAGGTATCCAGGCTTCATCCACAAGAACAGTGCAAGCGTCTCTGTCCACTGCTCGAGCTGGACCATCCCGACCAGCCGATGAAAAATGAATCAAGCACATAGACGATCTCGTGAATGCTAAGTTGATTCCGATCATTTTACTCATTTATCTACCACCTCTGAGCGACGCAATAAATCGAGATAGTGTGCCCATAAAATTTGAGTACGCTTTGGTCACTGCATACCTCCCGAAAGGGATACGCGCAGTTCGCGTAGACCAAGAAAAGATTGCAGCGTTGAAGTTTAGCGACTTCAACCTCGACGACAGGATGGTCTACAACATGCTCGTCCCACATAAGTAACTGACCAGAACAAAGGGAAATAATTCAAAGATAGTTCCCCAGTCATGGAATATGAACCTCGCGTAGTCCACACTGCTCAATGTCATGAAGATTCATCACTTCAGAAGGCACCAAGAAGTGAATGCACACGTCAAGCTGTTGCTGTCCTGTTACCATGGTAGATACTTGTGGTTAAACTGCCATATAACAATGGATCCGACGTTGATAAATCAGATCACCGGGATTAGCATGCAAGGACCCGACCCATAGTTTTTCTATTCTGAAAAAGCCATGGACCACGCTCTCGCACAAAGGATCAAGGACACTTACAAAGATGTCGAGAAGGGAACACAAGGCTACAAGGTAGCTTCTATCTAGAGTGACGCAGTGTGCCTTGCCTGTCAATTGATCGCAGGAAAGTTCGTCCAAAAGAACCGACCCACCCAAGTGACTGGTTTTGTAGTTGACCTCGCAGGAAATTGCACGGAGGGCCTACAAATGAATTGGGTGAAGTACCTCGTGAACCAGTTGGAACTAGACTGCAGGGAAGCACAAGATCAAGGATATGAGTTCCAATTCAATTCTGATCGCTTTCATCGCATGGGAGATGTTGGAAGGTGCAACCTTACCAAACATCGAGCCCTTTGAACCTCGGGTCGCGAAGTTCAGTACACTGTGGTATTTCAGTGACATGAACAAGCAATGGCAGTGAAATGCCATATTCCACACATATTACAACCAGCTGAAGACAAACATCCAGTCCGAGCCTCGCATCATGCCAAATACTCTCCACAGGTTTTGGCCTTTAATGAAGTTCAGTGTGGATCGCCATTTCATTTATATTTCAGCGCACGTTGACGAGCATAAGCAACAAATTCAATCTTAATACAAGCTGACAGAGAAGGACTTGGAGGATATCACCAAAGACTGGTTGGCGGACCTCCTCATTCTAGCAGACCCTGCGGAGATATCCGATATTGACAGTCGAGAAGTAGCGCATGATACACCTGGACCCAGCAAGACAAAGAAAAATGAAGAAGCCCAAGATGTAAGTAGTACCTTAGCGAAGACTACTTCCATCTCACCTGAGCAAGGAGGTTATGCAAGAGAGATAGATGGCGCAGAAGTTGAATAGAAGAAAGGCGAGGTTACACTGCCTAGAGACGAGGATGATCCCTCGAAGAAAAGGAAGGTTTCCCCCCCAAAGCCTTCTTCTCAGAATAAATCGAAAGCCTCTATGACCAAAATGCAGATTAATCTCACCTCAGATGACTTCGATTTCATTGTAGTAGCCCTGAACGATGCTTTGCTGGAGATAGCAGAGAAGAAAGAGGCTAAGCAAGAGGAGATATACAATCAAATTAAGGTCGAACTTCAAGGGGTGCAATAGGCACTACAGTCCAACCGCACAATTTCCACTATGCCTCTACCATTGGAAACACCAGAACTGGGAGATGAGTCAGCTCAAATCCACCAAATTGCTGATACAGTCGAAGCTCGCCTTCGTCGAGCACAGGAGGAAACAACGCAAGCCACCCAGGATTTAGCACAAGTACAGGGAGACCTTTTAGAGCAACACAATACTGCAGAATGGGAAAATCTTGCTATCCAAGCAAAGTGGGATGAAGAAAAAGTCCAATTGCAGAAATAAAAGGAACAGTTGCTCGCGGAGCAACTCAAAGTAAAGGAAAGGGTCAACAGAGCACTTCACTCTGTGACAATTGTAGAAGTAAAGTCCGAAGAGAGAGTCCCACAACAGGTGGCACAACTCGAAGAAGTGATTCAACAACTACAACAATGCATAACAGATTTGGAGCTACGGGCAGTGCTTGAGACCCTGCAAGAGATAAGAGACCTAAGGGAAGCAACTGCCCGTAGCATAGTTGACAGACTAAAAGCTCTTGCCCTGGAATGCAAGCAGCTGAGTAACCACAGTGCCCAAACATATGAGAAGCTTGCTGAGAATCCATAATTGCAGGCACTGGAGTCGCAGCTCCAGAAAGCGAAGCATCACGCAGACACACTACAGGCGCAACTGAAGTCCCTGTCAGCTGTAGACAGAATGAAGAGATCTCAAGAGAAACACACCGCCCAACAACAGATCCATACGATCCAGAGAAAATTTATGGAAGTAACTCAACGACTCCAACCTGTGCAAGATAAGGCATGCCAATTGTTCAAAGAGGTTGAAAGCATAGGAGTAGAGCTAGAACAAGTTGTCACTACAACAGAACATCGCCTAGAAGGGCCAGTGAATGACGCAGTGATCCAGGAGTTCGCCGAGCAAGAGTCCATAGCACAACAACAAGTTGAAGTAGCTCAAGCTAAACTCGAGGCATTCAAAGCATAACTAATCAGACCAGAGTGACTTGGGACGAGTCACATGTGAGTGTTGGGGGCCTGTTGGCCCTTGGCCAAGTTTTGGGAGATTCTTGGTCACGTTGACCTATTTTGGGACTTTGACAGACTGTCAAAGGAGGAGCAGAAGATGAAGCAGAGATCATGGGATCTCAGCCCCTTTTTGGGTCCTTTTTGTGTTTTTGGGATTATGTAATGGGATTGGGATGTCGGCCCATGGGTTTACCCATGTTTAGGCCTATTTTGTAATATATAAATAGACCCTTAGGCTAGATAGAAGTGTGGTGCATCTATGTGATGTGAATGTATGATAAGTGCAATTAGAGTCTGTAAGTGCTTCGTGCATGACTGTATAAGACTTGCAGAGCTAAGTGCAGGTCTTTGTAGCAGATTGTGGAAGTCTTAGTGCTGTAATGAAAGGAAGAAGGATCCAATGAGCTGCACAGATATTCTGTCCTGTGCGGAGTAAGGGTTTGAGGCTTTGTTCTTGTAACCAATTGAATGAATACAATAAAGGAGAAGAGTTGGTGGACATATCCCCAGGGTGGGGGTGAACCATGTAAACACTGTGTTATGCTGCTTTGTGCTTTGTCTTGATGTGTTCACATGTTATTTTCTAAGTGCTTTGATGTATTTAGATAGATCTACTTATGCTTTGTGCTTATTATATGTGAGAATGTTAGATCTAATCTATGTGGCTATGCTTAGTGCTTGATCTGCTCGATCTAATCTATTTACCTATGCTAAGTGCTTAAATACATTAGATTAGTGTGAATGCTACAAAGCTCTGTTTTATCAACAAAGTGGATATTGATTGCATATTGAGGAACTGACAATGCTAAGTGATTTATTAAGTATTATAATCAAAGATCTGTGTCCTAGCTAAGGTTGTAGACACCTAAGTCTTGCAATCACCCCCGCCTCTACCTCGGGTGAGACTTCATCTGCTTCGCAGCTGTTGCCGAAAGGGTCAGTAGTTAGGGATTTGTTGGTGCGTTGTTGCAATATTGAACCCTAGGTTTGCCCCTGTGCCAACAAGTGGCATCGACCTTGAGAAGAAAACATGATGGAGATATAAGTGAAAGAGAATTGAAGAAGAATTAAGGGAACCCTGAGAAGCATAGGACTTGAAGGGAAGATAAATTCAAACCCCCAAGCATCACAAACTAGAACCAACAATAAAACTATATCCCCTTAGTCAGCCTAATAAATCTCATATAAAACACAAACCAAAGTGACTTCTCCAGAGAAAAGGAAATTATTGCCTCTTAAGTGGACTTGAAGACATTAAAAGTTAAAGGAAGCAGTGAGTTGAAACTTGAAGAAGTTACTACTTGCTACCACTAAAACCTATGAACTTTCCTAAAATAACTTTAGGATTAGTTTTATCCAAAATACTTTATGCAAAGAATAGAAGAACACTCACAAGCTCAAGGAGTTCTATAAGAAGGATATTCATCTAATACCATACATTAGAGCAGTGATTGCAACAAAAACCTTTATAGCCTCTAACATATAAAAAAAACCTTAGACAAATAAAAATAGTCACCATGGCCATAGACCACTTGAAAGACACCTTGTTTGTTTAAATGATATCTATGAGAGGAGCCCACCCCTCAACAAAAGTGGGCTTGATAGTGTCCTTATTCACCACTCAAACATGCCTCACCTTAACAATGTTTATATTCTCCATAAATATTAGTAGAAGAATATGATGAAAACTTATATCATACTAAGTAGGAGCCTAGGAACCTAAGAGAAAACTTAGGCACATATAAATCTATACCAAATAGGTAAAGTAGACCGATGGACAATCAAATTGGTAATTGCAAAGGAGACCATCTGAAATTTAAAGCTAAAAATTGGAGGCTATGAATGATAACTTTGACAAGATCTTGTTTGTTAAGAACCGATGATTCTATTTTCTATTTTCATACTTGATTTTTTAGTCAAGAAGATGCCCAAGAAACAATGATGCCAAATTTTAGGAAATGTGTGGAGAGAACCCACAAATTTTGAGGGAGTGACACATGTGATGTTAGGGTCCTCATCCTTGAGAGCCTGACCCAAATATTAAATATAAAAAATTAAAGTAAATTATAAATACAAGCAAATATTAGAGATTTTATTTTAATAATTGATCATATATTTATATAATTAAATCAACAAGATCAATGATCAAATAAGAAAATTAGAAAAGATGCATTCCAAAGAGAAGAATAATTGTATTTCTTATCGTAAAACGATCAATATCTAAATTGAAATAAAATACAATCATACATCTTAAAACATCAATCATCAACTAAATAGTAGAGTCAAGCTTGTCATAACAAAAACTAACATAAAAAAGAAATAGAAAAAGTCTAAAAAAAAATCATGTTAGTTAGCATTTTCTTAGTCCTTTGCATTTGTGTGCTATGGGAGACTATCACCATCATCTATGGAAATTCTAAAATCTAATATATATCTAATGAAAACAATGATTTATTTAGGCAATGATATATATATATATATATATATATATATATTCCAAAGAGAAGAATAATTGTATTTCTTATCGTAAAACCATCAATATCTAAATCAAAATAAAATACAATCATACAGCTTAAAATATCCATCATCAACTAAATAGTAGAGTCAAGCTTGTCATAACAAAAACTAACATAAAAAAGAAATAGAAAAAGGCTAAAAAAACAATCATGTTAGTTAGCATTTTCTTAGTCCTTTGCATTTGTGTGCTATGGGAGACTATCAACATCATCTATGAAAATTTTAAAATCTAATATATATCTAATGAAACAAAGATTTATTTAGGCAACGATATTTTACTATATATATATGCGCATTCCAAAGAGAAGAATAATTGTATTTCTTATCGTAAAACCATCAATATCTAAATTAAAATAAAATACAATCATACATCTTAAAACATCCATCATCAACTAAATAGTAGAGTCAAGCTTGTCATAACAAAAACTAACATAAAAAAGAAATAGAAAAAGACTAAAAAACAATCATGTTAGTTAGCATTTTCTTAGTCCTTTGCATTTGTGTGCTATGGGAGACTATCGACATCATCTATGGAAATTTTAAAATCAAATATATATCTAATGAAAACAATGATTTATTTAGGTAACCATTTTACTCTCTCTCTCTCTCTCTCTCTCTCTCTCTCTCTATATATATATATATATATATATATATATATATATGCAACAATCACTGTTCTCATCCTCCAACCAATAAAAACCATGGTAAACAACAAAAAATGTGGTATATTGTAAATACATGTTATTCAAATTTATATGTTAAAATATTTCACTGTTACATAACCCATTACATAGCTCCAAAATTAAATGCATATGTGGGCATCCATGGACACTTGTAGCAAAAATATGAATTCATTGCTTTTGAGTGTGTTGACATGGAAAAATGTCCCACATCAATAGTAGGGGTTTAACTCGAAAAAGAGGCCCAATTAGTCTCTCTCCCACTTGGGATGGAAACACCCTCTAAATTAATTGTCCGATAGCCTTTCAATAATCTTTAATGAAATGCAAATTAATTCTTATGATGCAGAACACACAGTCATGTCTAATCTATTCTTATAACTAATCTAAATCTAAAACTACAGTAATATGAAACTAAAGTACATTATAGTAAGAATGAATGGACAACCAACTATTCAATCTATTTCTTTGGAACCAGAATTCATTTTTATTTACTAAACAAACATATAAACAATAGTTTGCAACCGAAATAAGATCATTCTTTGTTTTTAGATGAAAAACGATATATCCACATTCATAGTAACACGATCTTTTATGAGAAAAATCAACAACAAGAACTGCAATGAATTTCAAGAATAGTCTATGAATAACAATGATAGCTCTTATAGTAGATTCTAGATTAAACAACTACATAATGGTCTCCAAATTATGTAGAATAGAAATCAATCTTCTTCCCAAAATCTTGGCCACAAAATTGTGTCTTAAAATTACTTGAACATAAATAGTTCTACAGAAAAAGTTAGGGATAAAAAATCCCTTTCATGATATATCAAACTTTAATTTATACAATTATAAATCAATTATTTTAACTAACTTGACTTCGCTAAAAACTAACTGTTTAATAGGCTATATGATGGACTAGAATCATTTTTCCTTTTTTGTTCTTCTTCATATTTCTTCCATGCCTAAAATAAATTAGTCCAAAGTTCACTTTGGAAGAAACCATGCTGATTGAGTGGGGCTCATAAGGAAGATAAACTTACAAAACCCCTTTTAATGTACTTATATAACTTAGAAAATATGTCTTATTAGAGACATATTTTCTTCTACATCAGTCATAAACATTTTCATATGAGCCTTGCTAACATGTGATATACTTCTAATGTCCACATTAACTTGTTGTAGACTCTTTTCTACGGCTTGTGTGACTTGATATGGTGGGTGGAAGCATTCATGGAAATTTGCATATATCCGTTAATTCTTCAATTAGTTGACATATCTAAGCATTCATCCCATTCCTTCTCTATATCTCCCCGAGAACCTTCAATTACCTCTTTGCAATAAGCTAAACCATGTTCAATATCCAAAATTCTCTGTAGACTTAAGAATGAATGGAATATATGGAGGATTTTTCCCAAAAATTCTTGCAACTCTTTCACTATATCAAAATGTAATTCTTTCACTATATCAAAATGTAATTGAGATCTTTCTTGTGAGATTCCTAGCATTGAATCTTGCCGTGTAATTGTAACAATTTAATACTCATCTCTTGTAACTATTTGGATTTGCGATACAATGTTCTCTTTACCTCTCCAACTTCACTCTAAACTTTAAAATTATACTCAATAAA
>JASDQU010243312.1:4966-27440 GCA_032191745.1 Picea mariana | reverse complement strand
AATAAGCTAAACCATGTTCAATATCCATAATTCTCTGTAGACTTAAGAATGAATGGAATATCTGGAGGATTTTTCCCAAAAATTCTTGCAACTCTTTCACTATATCAAAATGTAATTGAGATCTTTCTTGTGAGATTCCTAGCATTGAATCTTGCCGTGTAATTGTAACAATTTAGTACTCATCTCTTGTAACTATTTGGATTTGCGATACAATGTTCTCTTTACCTCTCCAACTTCATTCTAAAATTTAAAATTATACTCAATGAAGTTTGTCACCATTCCATGTGCTTCTTTATAGTAATTGACTCATTTTTTAAGAAAATATATTTTGCCTTCTTACTTCTTTATTCATCCCGAGTTTTATTCATAGTTGCATTTTCTAGTGCTAAATTAGCTAAGGCCAAGTCCACCAACCCGGTCTTCTTGGTATCTAGCACATCTACCTCTGTTGTGAAGACTAGTGTGCTATCTAAACTATTTTTCCTCTTCTTATGGGTCTATATGACAATATTCACTTTCTTTTTGTTGTATGCTAACAACTTCAGATCCAATTGTCAATGGGATGGGACATAGGTGTATCTCTCTATGTTAACAAATTGTCCAATTTTCTTGGCTTGATTACTTCTTCATCAATTTTATCTTTTACTTTTCCCTTTTTGTTGATGTTTATACTTTTCTTGGGGATATTCTAGACTTGTTCATTTTGATCAGTTTCCTCAGTGTCTTCTATCTAAGTATCACTTTGAGTATTCCCTATTTGATCTCGGGTCTCAGTATGCATCTTGTTTGCTTCATTTTCCTATTCCATTTTATTTGCATGTTCATCTTCCTTTGCTTGTGCTTCAACTGCTGCTCTGACCTTTGCATATATATCTATATCTTTCAAGTTCATCTTGATGTCTTTTGTTTTCTTTTGCTTTCTCTCTAGCAGCTTCATCCTCTTCATATTTCTTCTTAGAAAGAACTCTTACCTTAGCTTCTTATTTTTCTTTTTCCACTTCAACTTCTTTTTGAATCTGTTAGCCTTGACATCTTGCCTAGATTTTTCATCCCTTTCCTTCATTTTTAAATATTTTGCATCTTCCTCAAAACCAAAGTGATTGGTTTTTGCTCCATGTTAGATATACAAGGGAGGAGTATTTGTGAAGGAGAAAATAACTTTCTTCATTGAAAATGAGAACACAGTAGGAGTTGAAAGCTTTCATATATCATTTTTTTGTGATAAAAAAGGTTTTTTGTGCATCTCATCCTAGACCTATCCTGAAATTGAATAAGGGGGTCTAAGGACATTATCATTGTGTGTGATGGTGAATGCTTTTGATGTTTCTCTCTTTTTTGTCTAGTTTTAATATTACTCACAATTAATCATTTAATGTAACACACAAAAAATACATGGCAAGTTAATACAATGCACACACAATTAATGTCATTCAAGCATACAATCAAAGGACTCAATTAAGAAACGTTCAATCACATCAACAATGGACACATCAAGATCATAATCAAGGACTCAAAGAATCCACAATGAATTTAAATTTGAAAATCAATTGAACTTTGGAATAAGCAATAATTGTAAATTGCAAATCGTCTTTTTGTAAGCAGTTTGAATTTGTAATTGGGTAATTTTCGGTTGAACCCGACACCCTCTATATTTTTGAGTCCAAATTCCAATTGTTGTGTCTATGAATCAATCAATGTAAAATCAAAGTTGGGGTGCATTTTTCGGTAGTATCCGACACCCACACTTTTTTGTAAGTGACTGCAAGTGAGTGAGATCAAGAGTAGAAGTGAACGTAGAGTTCAAGTGATCATGAAGTACAAGAAAGTGAGTTCAAGTAAGTGATTTCATGCGAGCGAGTGCAAGCAAGAATGAAGTGTAAGTGACCCTAAAGTGCAAGTGATAAAGTCAAAATGGAATGAAGTTTAGAATTATTGGAGTTTCTGGACACTCTAATAAACATTGCTAAAGATAATACAGTCATACATGACAAATATACTCTGTAATCATTGCTAAATTGTTTGCAAGTGACACACGCTAAAGTTAAAATTCTTCAAAAACAATCCCAAATACTGAATGATGAGTCGATAGATCTTAAAAATCAACAGCCAATGAAGTGTTCTGAGCTAGTTTTTGTTCAGAACAACCCTCTTTTTGATGACGATGATGACGAGGATAAAGTGCAAGAGAAACTCAATGAGCTAACTTTAGATATAAGTGCAGATGAAGATAAAGTTCGACACGAACAAGTTCAACTTTCTCTTTCCAAGACCATCATCAGAACTTGGGAAGAAATCAGCCATAAAAAGAACATAACAAGACTTGGATATGAAAATGAAGTTACATTTCATATTCTCGATTATTCCAGATGAATCTACTTCATCAATGTAGGATTCCTTCAAGAATTCTCAACTTCACTCGTTTCCATTCAGAATGATAAGTGCCAACATCACAATAGATTTGGTCACAAGGAGAGTCAATGTTTTGATCTCCATCCTTGCCAGCATTGTGGCAAGCATAACTATTCTTCAAACAAATGTTCAAAACTAAAGAAACCTGGAAGATTGAAGATTCACTATTAGTGGATCGACCCTTGGCAGTGGTCATCAATAGCCCAATGATTATTTCAGTTTTACCAAAGAATTAACTCTCAAGTACAGACAAATCTTGTAGCACATAACCTTTTTTGTACCTGACATAAGGGTGTATAAGTCCAAAGTTGTCCCCTTATGGTGTAGCTTTCAAGCATGGATCTCATGGGATGAGATAGCATGTGGTTTTTTCCACATGCCCACTTTGCATTATACACAAATGGAATAAGTATGGTACTCTCTCGAGCCAAGAGGGGGGAGTCCAATGATGTAAATATTTTGCACCTTAGGGGGGGAGTTCATAAATCAAGTCACAATGGTTCATGAAGTTACTTGTGGTCTCTCCTTTCATCTAAAAAAGGGGGGAATTAATGATAGAATTGAATATGGTTGTCAAATTGAAAGTTTTGGCAACAAATATGTCAGATCAATTGCTAGTATTATTGTTTGCACTTATGATTGAAGGGGAGAATGTTAGTCTTTTAATCATATACAATCATGAAGTCCAAGTATACCACCTTTGTATATTTGACATACTAGGATATAGTTGTTTTCCTAAGTGTGTTTCTAGATTCCTACTTTGTCTCGTCCTACCTTATCTCTCGATGAGGTGTCAATGTGAGAGAAATTGGGGTGGCTTCATTGTTGGGTTATATATTTGTATCATTAAAATGAATACAATGTTGTGAATATGGCTTGAGGCATTTTCCACCACTTCTTATGTCACTTGTCTTGTCATGTGTGTTCTTGTCCTGATCTTCTTGTGTTCTATTTATTCATTCTTTTCTCTCAACTTCATCACTTTTCTTCTTTTCCTCCAATTCTTCCTTTGTGGATAAGATAATAGTTTATTTCATTGTCTTATTCTAACTTGGATCTATTTCCATGACGCTATCCTTCTGTTTACTTATTCCTCATCCCACCTCTGATGTGTGTAAGGAAAATATAAACTCAATTGATTAGCATGCTTATTTACCAATCCTTTGGGATCATACCTTTTTAATATACCTTTCAAGAATGTATACTCTAGCATAGCCTGCGATTTATTTCTTGTGAAGGTAGAGTTATTTAGATGATAATGTCCAATATACATAGAGTAGGGTATAAAGGTTCTTAAATTTTAATTTAATAGTGATGCATTAAAACCATCCAACATTATCTCATGTGCAATCTCCCTTAGCACCAACCCATTGAGCACAAACTTTTGCAATAGGTAGGAGCTATAGAAACTCCATAAATCATAATATAAGTATAATATTTCTTAATGTACCAATCCTTGTTATTGTTGAGTAGTTGCATTGCCTCATCTGATAACCTAGGGGCAGGTTTGTAAAATATTAACTTAAAAACTAGAGCAAGGAAATTATCACAAATACTTGCCTACTGCTTCTTGTACTTATTATTCCATATTGTGGTCATACACATGCACATGAATATATGAGATTCTCCATGCCCATTCGAAACATGGAAAAGGATTGTTGGCCCATCTGATATCTAACAAATATGATGCCATGCAAAATGTTTGTGGAAAATTGGGATTGAGATCCTTTGCTCTTTCCAATGTTTTTTCATAGTATGAGATAGGATAATTTGCTAATTGAATATGACACCTTGTGTAGTCACAATGTAGATCAGTGGGACCTATGCCTCTTTAAAATGAATGGCATTTGTATCTACATAAAGTATACTTACCAGGGAAATAAAATATATGTAAGGGAATCTTAAGTTGGTAGTGGTGTAAATACCATCATTATTGGCTTGAAATATTTTTTCTTCTCACTACTTAGTAGTTTCTTATCATCTTCTTCCTTGATCATTAATAACAATGTTTTTTATCTACATTTGTGAGATCAATAATCCAACCATTGACCTTAAAGCAAGGAAATACTATTGTTTTGACTACCACACTATGTAAACAATACCTTTTGATATTTCAAAATACATGGTCATAAATGTCTTCGTCATAAGGGTCATCTAGTGGTATAACTTATGGATAATATTCCTCCTTGAATCTTTTGAAAATTTCACCCTAGCCAAGGAAATGAACCACTTTGGTGTTAGGAGTTGTGTCTTTAAAAATTGGCCTAATAGGTTCAATATATAGCTTGAATAGTTCTATAATAGGTTTGATAAGCTTTGTTGATACTTCAGATTGTGATTACTCTATCACAAAGTTCCCTTTCCTGTGTTTTCCACTCTTCATAGTTATAGGAGCCATGGAATTCTTGTTTGTCAACATGACACATTGTAAATGATCAGGGTAAAGTCTAATTTACTAGTTCACTCTTAATATGAGAATATACTATTTGTTAGCAATAAACCTTGTTTAAAACTATTGAAGACCCATTTACTTCGTGGTTGTCATTTTTCTCCTGCTTCTAAAGCTTGACTGAAAACATGGCTATGATGCCATATTAATTCTTCTCGAAGGTTTATTTATAGATTTTGAAAGCAAAGGTTTACTTTGAATTACTAATACCGATATTCAAACTAAGTGTGGCCTCCAAGCTTAGAGCTACATCCTAGTTTCTAAGGTGGGGAGTAATTTGGTTACCTTCATGAATAGAGACAAGGGTATGGCGTAGTAGAATGGACTTCCAAAACCACAATTGCCAAAAATACAGACAACACTAATTTTGAATACGTACCCTATTAGTTTCTAAAGAAAAAATAAATGTTCGATAACACAGGTGTTGCAACAAAGGACAAACACCTTCAATAACCACTCACACAACCAGATCAAAGATCAACACAATGATGTTTTGATGTGGTAAAACCCCTAGAGGGAAACATCCACGACCCCAGCCAGTGCGACCACTTGGAGAATTTTATTAATGAAAAATAAACATATTATAGAGAGATTTTACAAGAGAGTTTCTCACAATCGATCATCGACAAATGACCATCCATGCTCTTTAAATATAGATCATGGAACAATCATGTGTTAAGCCACAGATCAATGGCCATTAAGATCAGAAGAATATGAACTGTCAGATCACTCTATGTTGGGAACATATCGTGATCGTTGGATTTACTAACTACGAATGCATACCAATGCACACTAAGAAACACACTAAGAAACACACTTTTACCTAACGACACATTAGACCAAGTAGATCTTAACTAACTCCNACATCCCCCCTTAAGAACAACTTGGGATAGGATTGAATGATTTACATAATTGACACAATAGGAGAAGGAAGGAGGCATTAGAGCCTATACCCCCTTGATGACAACTTTCTGAACCCTTAACATGGCTCAAAGTTTGGAAAACTTTGCTTCTGTAAGAGACTTTGTGAAAATGTCTGCAACTTGATCTTTTGTAGGGAAAAATAACACTTCAATAACTTGATATTTTGTAGGGAGAAAGAGCACTTAAATACAGATCATAAAACATCGTATGACCACCAATGATGGGTAGCACCTTGAAATAGGTGTGAGTTCTGTGATGCATTATTTAAAAATGGGTCTTTCACTGGGTGGTTACAACACTCGTAACTTAAGATGATTTCTTAGGTCCTTTGCAATTGGCATACAAAACATACAATATTATTTAAAAAGGGGCATTGCACTGGGTGGATACAACAACCATAACTTAAGATGATTTCTTAGGCTCTTTACAGTTGGCATATAGAACACACAACAAAGTCTGGCCACTGATGAGGGGTAGCGCCCCAAAATAGGCGTGAGTTCTGTGATGTATTATTTAAAAAGTGTACTCCTTGGTATGTAATCCCAATTAGACTACACACCATTTGGGTAATGAGACCCATTCAGATTCTAGCCTGGTTTCCATTACTGGGTTGGGGGGATGAATGAATGGTTTGTATGCAAGCGGGGTATGCATATGTAAAGTAACTTCTTGTAAATAAATTATAATGTACCCTATCCTAGCTAGGAGCAACTAAAATAACTAATAAGTAGCTGGGATGTTATAAATTCCTATGATAACTCCTTCCAGATAGTTGTTAAAGAGAAAAATGGTTAATAACACATGCATAAAAAGGAACAACCAGATTAGTCTAAGCTACACAATCACATACATAAACTGGTCATCATCTCAGGATAATTAATAAGAGAGAAAATACAACACTGCATAAAATTTCTGTTCACATAAGAAAAGTTTATAAGCGAAACAACATTCTTACAAAATTTACAAACAGCTTAACAAATTACTTGAAGTAGTTCAAATCAAACTCACTATTTGTAAACAACATTTCTCTCTAGCAAAATTGGCCCTGAGGGATTCTCGATATATTTCAAAAAATAGTTCCCAGAAATTACAATTGTTGAAGAGCCCCTTTCAAAATGGGTCTCTTCCTTTACTTATAGTGTCTTGAATAAATTCCTATAGGGGTTTCTTGAATTCTGCAAGAAGTAGTTACATGTCTCTTCATATTCCCATTTAAACTATTTTTACATGTGTTCTAATAAGTACAAAATTGAGTAAAGGTGACAAAAAAATTAAAATAGAAGGTGGTTGTGAGTAAATTCAAATTGTTTGTTATGTCCCATTCATTTGTATTTGTCCTTCATGTAGGCTTCCCAGACTTCATGTTGTATTGAAATGGAGACAACTCTGCGGAATAGTAGCGACTCCAGGGTAGCCTCATGAGCCATTGGATTCCGTGAGAGGGTCGTCATTGCTCTTGTCAAATTGACCATGAAGGCTTGGATCATGTTTTATGTTTTGGATGGCTTCATGAGATGATCATCCATCAGGTCGACTATCACCTTGGCCACATCCCTAGCATTCGTTTGCCTTTGCTTCATGTTCAAATCGACCTCTTCAAAACTATGCTCATCAAACTTCATCTTCCCAAGTTCTTCGATCTGGGGTAGGTGTCATTTGTGCGCTAAGATGTGTGTCACCTTGTGAAGCTATGCACATATTAACGATGAATTCTTTAAATATTTTTCCACCTTTTCCCCATCTTGTTGGCAATTGTTGAGAGCATCATAATCAACCTTTCTTTCCCATTCGGATATGCGAGGTAGCTGCAATGGGGAATATGGGTTTTCTGCAATACAATGCTACATCTCATTGAGACCTTCTCTAATGGTGGAGAACTCCATGTTCTTAGCTTGTGCTCTGTTATGCTGTGCCATAATCTGTTCTACCAACTGTTGGAAGACTTGCCGATTCACATACATATATGCAACCATTTCATGAAGCTCTGTTTTGAATTTCTCGATGCATATTTTGAACTCTTTAATGATTTCCTTGTCCTTTTTGTTGTGCATGAGCTCTTTCTCTAGCTCCTTGATCCTTTCATCCTTTTCTTTGTTCTTGAGCACCAAGTCTTTAATATTTTTCTCTGATGCCAATGTGAAGGAGATGTCAGTTGAAGCGATTGAGAGTAGATATTTTATGACATTATTCGTCACGTTGGTTTCAGTAACCACTGATAGTGGGGCCTTCCAAATCACTGGGACATTCTGGGTCTATTGTTGCACTATCTTGTCAGAAGCTTTACTGAACCTTAAAGTGTTTAGATTGGAAACCTTGTAATCCTTGGAGGGTGTGAACAATCCTAGTCCAAGTTCACCCAGCGGAAAGTGTCCACCTGTGAGTGGGACTTCAGAGGATGACCCCAAAATTTTTATGTCCATGGGGGATGCATCATTGTTCCTTTATTCTTCATCTTTCCTTTGTTCCTCTACTACTTCTGCGTCGAATTCAACTATTTCTTTCGCTTTAGCCACCTCTTCTTCTTCTCTTCGCTTCCACTCAACTTCTTCCTCCTTTCTCTTTTGTTGTTTTGCAACGGTCTCGAATGTTGCTACTTCTTTTACCTCTTTTTGTTTTTGTTGTTCGTCTTCCTCTCCTTGTTTTTTTTTGATTCAAAATATTTCATTGCTTTCCTTTTTCTCTCTTCCTTTGCCATGTTGTTGATTCAGAGGTTATCATCATTGTTTCCACTTCTGCTGCTTCTTCTTTGGACTTCTTATGGGATTCCCAAACTCGTTGTTCATCTACTATCTTTCCCAGTGGACTGACCCATCATTTTAAGACGACATCATGGTATGTCCTCGTGCGACGATGGATTTCCTCTTCTTCCCAAACATCAATTTTATATTCCCACCTATACTTGTGGTTCATGTAGTGCTATTTGACCACATCTAGAGTATCACGACTCCAAAATGTTTCCTCTTCGAAGTGGAAATACACCAATATGTTAACTTAATACTGTGCCTCCTTGAATCCTTCGAATGAATATGACCAGAACTACAGTGGGAGGGGAGGCCATATAACCTTCTTATCTTTGTATAGTGCTACACCAACTCCATGCATAATGGTCTGGTAGGAGATTTCCTATAACACCGACTTGTTCATAATGAAATTTTGGAGCAAGTGTGGGGCCTTGTTGGCTATGTATATCATGAGGTACGTTCCATACTCTAGGAGATACCTGTCCCTTATCCTCTTGAGTATTTCCTGTGCTTTATCTATCATGCATGTTGTATATGAGTCGAATATATGTTAGAACACATGAGCCAAGAAGTGGCGGAATATTTTTTGATACTCAGTTCGGTACTTGTGCTCTCACAATACCTTGCAGTAGATATGGATTGGGGGGTCATTGAGCTACCAGGCCCAACCCATCTGTGGAAATGCATGGCATATCCAAACCATGTTTAGGAGATACAAGGACATGTGGAAGCTTGGAAATTCCCCAAGCACGGTGTTCTTAGCTGCTCTGAGAGCTTCTTCCAAAGATGAAGATAAAATATTGGCCCAATTGAAGGTTGACCTGACATCTGCATCATAATAAATAAGGGGCACCCAAGTTGTTGAAAACCTTTGAGCATTGAGCTCCCCGTATAGTCTGCACAACATGGCCACTGCATATCGATATGGCATTTTAAGTAGGTTGGTGGGGTACTCGCCCGACGACCTTGATTCAAATACTTTGTTGGGTTTGTACCATGCCTTTAAAATTTCTTTTGGCTTGTGCAGGAAATTCTTTACGAGATTATCATCCACTGATTTCTCCCCATCTTCCAAGTGGTAACAACAAGAAATTGTTGAAGCTTTAAAGGAGGCTATTGGGTGGTCTTTGGCATTTAAAATATATTTGGTTTCTAGGTTAGCATGCCTTACAATCCATGAGATAACATTTGCATAGGGAAACACCACTGCATGTGCTGCCACCTTGTATAGCTTGGATTTCTTGATATTTCTGAATGTATGGAGATCGAGGTCATCCTCTGTCATATAGGGGAAGGTCTGGTTGTTAAATATTTGGTACAATTCACCCCACTTGAGTGAAGTCTTTGTGTCGATAACACCTTTGGTGTCTTCATATACAAGCCTTGGGGTGTCAACATCTTCTTCTTGTGCACTCTTGCTTGCAAAGGCCTATTCGATAGGAGCCTTGTTAGTGCTTTGCGAGAAGTTTCAAGGAGACATGGTCAAATATGAAAAAAAAGACATATTTATCATTATTCTCAAGAGACATTAGTGTTAAATAAATATATCAGATGTTCATTGACTAAAAAATGCAAATAATTAGCAAAGGGAGAGTTTGGGTTCATGTTTGGGCAATTTTCTAAGTTTTTCTGCAAATTCGATGAGTGGATAATTCTACACGGACACATACCTGTCTCGACACCTGACTTGTGATTGTGTCTGACAAGGGGATCCGTATCGATCGTCAGAAGATCGCTTGTCAACATTGCAAGTTGCATCACTGACGATCCCAAGATTAATGCCGATGAAGGAGGGCTAGGCTGTATCTGCCTAAAAAATGTGATTGACATCAATGCAGAGAGGGATATATCGATCTTCATAAGTTGATTGTTTCTGATGAGGGAAGGAGCATTTAAACATCCAACTTTCAATTGACACTGAAATGAAAAAACTTGGTTCTAAGGCTAAATCTGGCCCTTTTTCTACTTATAGATTTTGACGAGAAAAACACAAAACTACCACTGTTTCTTGATATACTCAACCAAACTTTATCATGGATGTCAAGACAAAGTTCCAATATGGAAGAATACAGGTCGTGTGAAGTGGCTATGGTAATTTGCGAGGAAGAGGGGGAAGTTTTGGGTTAGGGCATGTGATGCAGGAGCATCTTTGGTTTTGGGTAATATGCATCACCCAAAAGCATTTCAATTTTGTACAAGTTAATTTAGAACGAATAAGGATGGCTGCAACTCTACTCGACAATTCGTGCTGTTACTCCTTGTTATAATTGACAGTGCTGCAACTCGTTGAAACTCCTATGATGCAACTCCATGCTACAGGATTGATGCTGCAACTCATTGCAACTCCCATGCTGTGATTCCACTCTACAGGATTGGTGCTGCAACTCGTTGCAACTCTTACGTTGCAAATCCATGCTATAGAATTTGTATCAGAAGTTTTATGCTGCAACTCAACGTGCTGATTCCAAATTCAGTCCACGTAGCTCATGAAGATTAAGTTCCAAGTGGAAATCATTAGTGAAGGAAGAGGAAATGAAACTGAATTGGAAAACTTTTGGGCAGCGAACAATCATGACTATTGTTCTTCCCAATGGAAGGGGAAACAAATAAACTGACAGAAACACCATAAAAAGAAGGGGAAGGAATGATGGGGTTTAAGTTTCATGAAATGATGGTAGTTTGAAGGCTGAAACTATTATAGATTGGATAAGAGAGCTCGAAATATAATTAGAGTATGAGAATGTTCAATATCTAAATCACGTTCATTTTTTCATTACAAAGTTGACAGGACATGCTGCACTTTGGTGGGATATGCTGCAGAATGATAGAGTAGAATACAAACTAGAGAAGATTAAAACTTGGAAGAAGATGGTTAGTCAGAAAAAAGAGAAATTTTTACTTGTTGATTACCAACATAACTTGTGTAAACAAGTACAAAATCTCGGGCAAAAAGTGACATCCGTGTGTGAATATACACAATAATTCTTCAAGATGTCACTCAGATCAGGGATGAAAGAACCAGAGTATCAGAGAGTGGAAAGATATGAAAATGGACTGAAGTACCAGATTCAGGATGAGATGAGTACACATTACTTTCGAAATGTAGACGAAGCCTACTCGATTGTTAAGTTTTGAGATATTATTAGGTTTCCTTTTAATTTACTAGATAACAATAGCATAGGTAGGATCACTAAGAGAAACACAATCAAAAGATACACAACATTTATCCTCGGAAACCCTCATGGGGAAGAAAACCCAACAAAAAATTCCTTAATATAGATAGCCAATACAATTCCAAGACAATAAACCAAACACTAGAGAATATCCAACGCTAAGCAATGCACCTCTCTCTCTTCCTTCTTCCGACAACTGGCAACTGTAGCTTCCTTCAAACTTGGGCACTAGATGAGTGAGCTGAGTGAGTGTGATAATGAGGCGTTGGCTTCCTTTATTTATACAAATTGGCAGGTGCTGAAAAGGTATCGCTTCATTGGGCAGGTTCGAATTGTCTTCTTAGTGGTTAAAACCACTTTAATTAACCTAGGGGCCGACTTCTCAATTTTCATAATATATTTAGGGTTTGACCAATCTGCAAAAGGGGATTTGGTCAATTACAATTCTCGACATGATCAATCCACAAAAGGGGATTTGATCTATAAATAAATGACTCAAATAATAATAATAATAAGTAGATTATTCTTTGCAGTTACAATATTTCAACACTCCCCCTTAACAAGAAGGGTATTCTACAACATCATCAGGAGAATGAGAGGGAAACAACATCAACAACATCTAGAACACTGACTGGCATATCTATAAATCATCATAATTTTTTCTCATCATCATCGTTCACAACATGGAGATGGAGTAGCATCATCATCCTCATCAACATGAGGCTGAAGTAACATCACCATCATTTTTAGCATGAGGCTAAAGTAATATCATCAACACCTTTAGCATGAGGCTAAAGTAACATCATTATCTTTAGCATTAAAGCTGAAATAACATCATCATCATCATCTTCAACAAGAAGCTGAAGTGGCATCATCATCATCATCTTCAACAAGAAGCTGAAGTGGCATCATCATCAACTGCATCAACATGGATTAGTATAACACTAATACATCATAATCATCAATAACAACACAAGGCTGATACAACATCAACAACAACAATATCATAACACAAAGGCTTGAGCATCATCAACAACAACAACATCACAACACGAAGGCTGGAGCATCATCAACATCAACACTAGTCTGGAAATATTCAGCACGAAGCTGGAATCTCAACAACATCAACACGAAGATGGAAATATTCAGCATGAAGCTGGCATCTCAACAACATCAACACGAAGCTGGAAATCTTCAAAACTAGGCTGGCATCACAACACGAGGATGGCATCACAAAAACATCAACGCAAAGCTAGAAATCTTCAGCACTAGGTTGGCATCATATCACGAGGCTAACATCACAACAACATCAACACGAAGATGGAAATCTTTAGCACTAGGCTGGCATCACAAAAACATCAACACGAAGCTGAAAATCTTCAGCACTAGGCTAGCATCACAAAACGAGGCTAACATCACAACAACATCAACACGAAGCTGGAAATATTCAGCACTAGGCTGGAAACACAACACGAGGCCGACATCACAGCAACATCAACACAAAGATGGAAATCTTCAGTACTAGGCTGGCATCACAACACGAGGCTGGCATCACAACACTACTCCCCCTTTCGATGGAGGTACTTTCGGACTACACCAAGCTTATCTCGAAAGTGCTCAAACTTTACATGAGATAGAGGCTTGGTCAACACATCATGAACCTGTTCATCCGTGCTAACATACTGGAGCTTTATGGCTCCTCTATATTTGATAACTATCCCTTTACAAATGTTTGCTCACATGCTACCAAGTACAATATTTTTCAAATATTGCTACCTCAACTATAATGTTTACTTGTAAAGGGGTAGTTATCAACTTTGTCATGTGCAACTTTGGATCTTATCAACTTAGTTAATCAAACATGGAACCTGGAGTCTTGTCCTCAAGAATGAGCGTTTTTCTTTTCTTCCAAGTCTCCTTCACTTAATATGACAAGTGATTTCTTCAACCTATCTTCTGTACTAGGACACTATGCTATCTTGACAGAAGGTTGGGTTAGATAATAAACTCTATGATCTCAACTTTAATCCATCTAATACCTTGACTTTAATTTTGACCAAAGGTTAGTATGATGCAACCTAGATCAAAATAATGTCATAAAAAATGGATGCATATCAGAATAATAAAAAATGGGTTGCATTATGCCTCTGAATGTGTTGGATCTTGAGATCCTTCTGGATATATGACAAGAGATCCCTTCTCCCGCAAATACCCTTTAAAGCTTAACAATTTAAACATATGTGAGTACATACCTTTGATAACATTTGCAGGTAGTGGCACCATCTTGTAACAATGGTAATAATTACCAACCCTTATAAAACTTGAAGGGTGACTGCAATTGGTACCACAACTGATACTTCAATTGATGCTGCAACTACAACTAATTTTGAAACTTCAACTGCAACTTAGGGTTTTATGAGGAAACCCTATTTTTCAAACTTCAAATTTTGAAATTCTGATCTAGGGGCTAGATGCGCTGAGTTGAGGCGAGTAAGATGATGCAGTCAGATTTCTGAAAATCGAAATTTTACCCCTTGAAACAGAGCTTGCGGAAATATGGGCTGGTACTTCTGGTACTGGTTCTAGTTTCCTGGTACTTCTGGTTTTCCTGTACCAGTGAAAACTAGGGTTTCACTTTCCAGGAGTTCTATCCACTAAAATGATGCACTCAAGATTCCAAAAGCTTCACTAGGTTAGGGCACACTTTTCTAGATGGTTTTTAGGAAAAAAATCCTCTCCAACAAAAGCCCTAATTTTTTTGTACGACAACAGGGACATTTTTCTTTATCCAGTGAAATATGCTCTCTTCAACTTAGCTCTGATACCATGTTAAGTTTTGAGCTATTATTAGGTTTCCTTTCAATTTACTAGATAACAATAACATAGGTAGGATCACTGAGAGAGACCCTCATTTATCCTGGGAAACCCTCATGGGGAAGAAAACCTAGCAAAAAATTCCTTAATATAGATAGCCAATACAATGCCAAGACAATAAACCAAACACTAGAGAATATCCAACACTAACAAATGTGCCTCTGTCTCTTGCTTCTTTCGACAACTAGCAACTGCAACTTCCTTCAAAATTGCGCACTAGATGAGTGAGCTGAGTGAGTGTGATAATGAGGCGCTGGCTTCCTTTATTTATACAAACTGGCAGGTGTTGAAAAGGTGTATCTTCATTGGGCAGGGTCGACTTGTATTCTTAGTGGTTAAAACCACTTTAATTAACCTGGGGGCCGACTTCTCAATTTGCATAATATATTTAGGGTTTGACCAATCCGCAAAAGGGGATTTGGTCAATTACAATGCCCGACATGATCAATCCACAAAAGGGGATTTGATCTATAAATAAATGACTCAAATAATAATAATAATAAGTAGAATACTATTTGCATTTACAATATTTCAACATCGGTTGCTTTGAAGGTGGAAGAAAATATTGACAGAAGAATACGACATAAGTTCCGGGGAAAAGGAACTAGAGGTAGAGGCAGAGCAAGTGCTACTAAAGACAATGAGAAGGATGATGAGGCGATTAGTAGTAAACATGCAAGAGGAGGAAGAAGCATTTGCATAGGTATAGGTTTTGTCCGCGAAAAGTATGTAATTATATGTTATAATTGTGGAGAAGAGGGTCACAAAGCATTAGAATGTCCAGAGAAGCATAATGCAACAAGAATAAATGAATCTAGGATGCAAGTCACCCAAGAAGATGAGGCAAAAACTACTGGTGGGAATGTGGAAGTACTCCAACAAGAACAAGGAGAAAACCTGATGTTGAGGAGAGCATTACTCAAGCCCGAGACAAAGGAATCAGGGAAACCTGAACAAAGAAAGAGAGTGTTCAAGACTAAATGTAAAATTCGTGATAAGTGTTGTCATCTGGTCATAGATGGCAGGTGCATAGAAAATTTGTTATCCATTAAAGTAATGGGGAAATTGAAGTTGAAAGGCATTCCACATCCCAATCTGTACCGAGTTTCATGGTTGTAAAGGGGAAAACATGTGACTGTGACTGAACAATGTTTATTGAGTTTCTAGATTGGAAGTTTTAGTGAACAAGTTTTATGTGATGTGATTCAGATGGATGCCTGTCATGTATTTTTTGGGAGACTGTGGATGTTTGACAAAAAGGTATTCCATGATGGCAGAGAGAATTCATATGAATGTGTCTAGGATGGTCAACATTATAAGTTGGTACCAATTTCAGAAAAGAATATGGACAGTAACAACAACATGAGGATGGACAACAGTAATAACGAAGTTATGAACGACAATAACAAAAAGAATATGCATGGAAGCAACAATCAAATCATGTTATGTTCTGCTAAGGAGTTTCTAAGAGAAAAAAAAACATAGTGGTTATTGTTTGGCTATAATTCCAAAAAGGATTTAGGAGACAAAAAAAAGGGATTTTATATCAGCCAAGATTCAACACTTGTTGAAAGAATTTAAGGAAATTGTAGCAGATGATTTACCCATATAATTACCCCCATTGAGAAGCGTATAACACTAGATCGACCTGGTACCAGGGTCGAGTTTTCCAAATAAAGAACCTTATTGAATGACTCCAACCGAGAGTGAAGAGGTAAATAAACAAGTACAAGAGTTAATTGACAAAGGGTTAATTCGAGAAAGTTTGAGTCCTTGTGCAATACCAACAGTTTTGACACTGAAAAATAATGTTGAGTGGCGAATGTATACATATTCAAAGACTATTAATAAAATTACCATTAAGTACATGTTTCCTTTACTGAGAATGGATGATCTCATGGATTATTTGAGTGGCACTATGTACTTCATGAAGATTTATTTGAAGAGTGGTTATCATCAAATATGGATAAGGGAAGGTGATGAATGAAAGACAACGTTCAAGACAAAAGATGGGTTGTTCGAGTGGTTAGTTATTCCCTTCGGTTTAACTAATGCACCTAGCACGTTCATGAGGTTGATGAACAAAGTTCTAAAACTGTTTTTTGGGAAAATTTGTTGTCGTATACTTGGATGACATTCTGATTTTTAGTAGGAGAAAAGAGGAACATCTGGAGCATGTGAAGAAGGTGTTACAACGATTGAAAGAGGAGGCATTTTTGATAAATCTGAAGAAGTGTTTGTTTTTACCAAAGGAGCTTGTATACTTGGGTTTTGTGGTTTCCAAATAAGGTTTAAATATGTATCTCGAGAAGGTAAAAGAAATATTGGATTGACAGACACCTAAATGCGCTTTTGACATGTGGAGTTTCCATGGACTGGCGAGTTTCTATAGGAAGTTCATTTGAAATTTCAGTTAGATTTGTGCGCCTCTTACTGAATGCATGAAGAAAGGCACATTTCATTGGACAACAACAACAACAGAGTCATTTGAATATTTGAAAAAAAGGGTGACGGAACAGCTCGTATTGGCACTTCCAGATTTCAATAAAGTATTTCAAGTAGATTGTGATGCAAGTGGGACAACAATTGAATAATTTCTGAGACAAGAAGGTAGACTGATATCCTTTTTCAGTGAAAAGTTGAATGAAATGAGGAAGAAATACTCTATTTATGATCAAGAATTTTATGCTATCATCCAGGCCCTAAAAAAGTGGTGACATTACTTGCTTCCAAAGGAGTTTGTTTTGATTACTGACCACGAGGAATTGTTGTACATTAACAACCAAAGTAAATTGAATAAAAAACATTGTAATTGGGTATAATTTTTACAAATTTATACATTTATTTTTAAATACAAGCCAGGGACGTCAAACAAGGTTGCTAATGCATTGAGTTAGAGGAAAATATTGCTAAACACCATGTCAGTTGCAGTGGTAAGTTTGGAATGTGTGAAAGGGTTGTATGAAGATGATGCCAATTTTACAGAGGCTTGTAAGGCATGTAGAGAACCATGGAGTATGTACCAGACACCATTCTTAGAGTACCACATTCAAGAAGGATTCTTGTTTAAGAATCAACAATTATGTATTCCACAGAGTTCAATACGGTTGAACCTCATTAGGGAGTTACACAGTGGCAATTTAGGAGGACATTGTAGCATGGAAAAAACTACATCATTGGTGAAAGAACGATACTTTTGTCCCAACATCAACAAAGATGTTAGGAAATTTGTTGAGTGTTGTAGAGTTTGTCAATTAGCTAAGGGTGGAAGCCAAAATACAAGACTTTACACTCCGTAGTTGGTACCTAAAAGACCATGGGAAGATGTAAGCATGGATTTTATTTTGGGACTACCTATGAAACAAAGGAAGTATGATTTTGTGATGGTAGTAGTAGATCAGTTTTCAAAAATGGCACATTTTATAGCATGTAATAAGACAAGTGATGCTAGTGAAGTGGATTCCTTGTTTTTCAGAGAAGTGGTATGGTTACATGGCCTATCAAGGAGTATTACTTTAGACAGAGACACAATATTTCTTGGTCACTTTTGGAGGACACTTTGGAAAAGGTTGTGTTCTAAGTTGCTATACATTTTGGCCTATCATCCCTAAATAGATGAGCATACCGATGTGGTGAATCAAATTTTAGGAAACTTATTGAGAAGTTTGAGTGGAAAAAGTCCTAGACAGTGGGATTGAGTTTTGGCACAAGCTAAATTCGCCTACAATGATTTAGTGAGCAGATCTATAATGAAGAGCCCATTCCAAATTGTTTATGGCAGGTCACCTAAAGGGGTGGTAGATTTGGATGATTTACTGGATCCATGAGATAAAAGGAGTGCTAATTCTAGTGATTTTGCAGACATTATGCAGGAAATGCGTGAGCAGGTGAAGCAAAAACTACAGGAAAGTAATAACAAGTATAAACAAAGGACATACCTGCAATGAAGAAAACAAATAATTAAAGAAGGTGAGTTAGTTATGGCTCACTTGAGAAAGGAACGATTTCTCATAGGTACCTATAACAAACTTAAGTATAAAAAAATAGGACCATGTAGAATCTTAAAGAAAATTTCTAATAATGCTTATCCATTGGAACTTTTGGACAAGTTCGATATATCTCCAACATTCAATGTTGTTGATCTGTATGAGTTCCATGAAGTAGAAAACTATGATGATGAAATTAGTATGGATGGATGGGAACAAATACCACTCAAGCGAGCTGAGGAAGTGGAAAACAATTTGGCCACGAGGATTGGTAGAAAAAATTGCAACAAGGAATATCTAGAATATTTACTCAAATGGAAAAACAAAGGATTTGAGGATGCATTGTGGGTTTCCGAAGAAGAACTAATACACTTGCGATACTCTTCATCCTCTGGAACAATAAACACATGAGTTGGGAGCTCATGTTTTTCTTACCAATGGTGTCGAATGCAGGAGCAACTTTGGTTCTGGACAATCCGTATCACCCAAAAACATTACAATTATGTACAAGTCAATTTAGGATGAATAAGGATGGCTACAACTCTACTCAAAATCTCGTGCTATTACTCCTTGTTATAATTGACAATGCTGCAACTCACTGCAAGTTCTATGCTGCAACTCCATGCAAAAATATTGGTGCTACAACTTGTTGCAACTCCTATGCTATGACTCCATGCGACAAGATTGGTGTTGCAACTCGCTGCAAATCCTACGTCACAACTCCACGCTACAGAATTTGTGCTGGAATTTTTATGTTGCAACTCAACGTGATGATTCCAAATTTAGTCCACGTAGCTCATGAATATTAAGTGCCAAGTGGAAATCATTGGTGAAGGAAGAGGAAACAAAACGGAATTGGAAAACGTCTAGGCAACGAAAAATCATGACTATTCATCTTCCCAATGGAAGGGGAAACAAATCCACTGTCAGCAACAACATAAAAAGAAGGGGGAAGGAATACATCAGAGTGGATTCAAGCTAGAAGAAATTAAGGTTTCCCTCAGGTCGATTTGAAGTGTCTAAGAAAGACACCAAGAACGAGGTCGAGAAGAGACAATATAATCTGACGATGATACAGATTTCGACCACCGATACATGGTACATGTGCTAAAAAACTCGTCAATAGGGATTACTTCATGCGTATCGACATTTAAATATTTATGAATGCTAGTGTGTTGGTGTCCATCAATTGATCCATTCCAATGTATCAATGCTTGAACATTGATTAGGCACTAATACAACAAATCTTGGTGAAAATATTCTAAGTGTTGGTTCGATTCATGTATTGGTGATGATGGGGGTTTTGATGTTGGTGTATCGGTGCTAAAAAATTGATCGAGCACCGATACACAAAGATTTCTCGAAAATTTTCTAAGTGTTGCCCCCAAATTGTGTATCAATGAAGAAAAATTGAACTTGCCAACACTGGCTGTATCAGCGAGGGAAAATTTCCCTCCGCCAACACTGTCTATGGGGGTGAGGCTAGGAATTTTGAAAAACTTAAGTAAAAATGCTTGGAAAAGGCTCAATCAAGGACCAACAAGACAACTTAGATTATTTGTCATGATAAAAGGGTGTTTAAATAGTAAAAGGATGGTCCATATATCTTGGGAAAAATTGGCTATATAAGTAAGAAAACAAGAAGAAGGGAAGTTTTTGGTGTCGGCACAACAAATACCCTTACAAAAATTTGTTTGATCATAATATTGCACAATTAATTCAATGGGCATTGTAAAAGGTTTCACTTCTGAATGAACTAGTGGTCCCAATCAAGAGAAGTATTGCCTCAATGGACATATGGGTGATCAATTGAGGATCATGTTCCTGTCAAGGAGTGGGATAAAATTAGGTGCTAAGATTATCTAAAACAATTGACATATCTATTTGCATGGAGTGTAGAAGTTCATGCGGTGCATTGTCTAATTATTATTTAGTGTGCTTGATGGTAGAGATAACTTTAACACTACGAAGAAATTATTATTTTGCAAGACCAATGGTCAAAGTTTAACTAGTTGAAGATATGCTTGAGTCATTTCTCAATTAACCATTTTCATTAGCCATTCAACTCTTAAACTCTTCCACCACCACATTTGCCTTAAAAAACTGATGTTGATTGAAACATGTAAATACCATTTTAATGGACATTTCATTTCAATTTGTTTATAAGATATGCTAAATAACCATTAGCTTTTGTGTTTCTTAATGATGCCTAAGATGTTAACATTAACATTGATAACTCGTAATGTATTATGTTAAATTTTCTAAATAAATTTGCAAAATTACAAGAACCTTTCTTAATTACATTTTTTTTATTTGGGAATTATAATGACACTATGACCTGAAAAATGACATTTGGAAATGGTGACATAGCATCGTTCAACAACATTTAACTTGGAATTCTTTAGAAAAAACTATTCCTCAACCCACATCACCATGACGTGTATACCATGTGGTTGCCATATACATATTCAAATTCCTAATTTGTAAAATGATAAGCTAAGAGAAGGAGATTATAATAATGCATTTACATCCTTTCTAAAGTTTTACATAATGCACACCCCTATTAGATGAGTAAGAATAGATGATTTTAATACCACACCTTACTTTTGTTGGTACTAGTGACATGGCATTTACATATCCTACTTGGAGTTTGGACCCAACATTCCTACACTTTATTAGGAGCGACCCTTATACATCCTAGTTTCATTTAACAAATAAAAGTTTGAATATTAAAATTCGTTCAAGCTTGATTAAACGATGTAGCGCACCCATTTCAGAACTCTGGGCTTACTCGTGCTCTGATACCAATTTGTACAAAGCTCAGACGGATATTATAAATCCCATGCATTTAAACAATTAAACACATTTAACTCAGAGTAAAACATATCATTACTGCTATAATTAAACAATCCATAATATTCCATATTAATTCGTATACACAACATAAAACATGATAACATATACAACAGAGACATGATAAAATGTGATAAAACATAGTTAGACACTTATCTTGTAACAATGGTGAAATCCACCAACCAAATGCAGGCCTTCCATGAACCTCCCAGCCTTAGACCGCACTGCTCATCAACTCAGAAGTGAGTCACCCCCGAGCTGGGACTAAGCTCCACCCCAAGGCAAGGAATCTAGGCTCAGGCTGAGGTTACAAGGAAAACGGTCACACACAACCACAAGGACAGAATGCTCTCCCAGGAATCTCCCATGCTCACTACCCACAGACCCTCATTCCCCACATGCCCATTCCACCCCAGGAGAATGCACCTTCTCTATCACCTGGACAGTCCTTCGGCTCCCAATCTCCCTTACCTTGGGTTATAGGAACAGACCGAACTGGAAGTCTCCGGGCTCTATGACAACTACAGGGTTCCTTCCAGGAGTTCTCTCCTTCCCCTGCGCAATCTCTCACCTAGAGGGAGTCGCTCTTAGGCCAACAAGCCTCACGCAGTCTAGTACTACATAGTCTCAACAATCCCACGGGAAAACAGACACAGGCTTTCCAAAAACTGGTTCGACAATCACATGATGGCTTCAGAACAGGGAATGCTCGCATAGGATCGCTCAGCTTTCCCGAACAAGCAAAGGACTCTTCCTCGAAATCAACACAGGCTTCTCATAAGCTGGGGTTACACGCACGGGTTTTCTCAGAATCAGACACGGACATTCGAGTCACAGGGTCGCACGAAGGTTCTCTACAGGAGTCGGGTTGGTCATACTGCTTAGATCTCTGTACGTGTTCAGAAAATTCGGTGGAATGGGAATGGAACCTTCTCACGGCTCACCCTGACCGTTTTATTCGCATGCACCAGGGTTGACACTTGTCACCCATGGAACTGCATGCGTTCCACCAGCACGCGTTCCTCCCACCACTTGGGAAATCACGTGTCCTTCCAAAAGGACTTA